>JAOTBA010000009.1:938144-950890 GCA_025629845.1 Erythroxylum squamatum | reverse complement strand
GTTCTACTTTGGACGTTCATGGTTTGCTTCGTCGATCGACACTGATCCTGGCGATTTCGGGGACGTTCCGAGCAGATTGTCTGCTCTTCCGCACCGCGTCCATGTGATGGATGCACCGATCGTTCCTCGACAGAAGTATGCCAAGAGTTGTTTAATCGAACTACTATAAAATAGTTTTATCTCTCTTTCTCTACTCTTTTTTTATGTATCATTATGGTTTCTTTATGATTATTATATGTAAACCAATCACAAACATCTGTTAAAAAAAAGGAAATTCATTATTAGTTTACAAATAGGTTAAACATGAACACATTATTTATCCCCCCTCTTGTGTGTCATTCAGGGATGATTAATTGGTTTCAAAGTGGATCTCATTGATTCCAAATAATTTTTAGCAAAATTTTGGTAAAGATCCTATGGCATAATTTGATTAACTTTATTAACAAGAAAGTCAAAGCACATATAGACCATAATTCTTTGATAGAGGAAATTATCTGTATTGAAAAACTAATATGAAATACTTCCTTATAGCTAAAGAGATTGATGATTGGGAAGTTGTAGAGAATGAACCTTATATCCTAATGAAATCCCTAATGAGAGATAAAGTAAAAACTAAGGTACCAAAAAATAGAAGTTAGTGGGCTAATAAAGATAGGATACTCATTACATTGAATAACAAGGTCATACATATTTTATTTTGTGTATTGAGTAAGAATACTAAATTCAATAGAGTATGTATGTGAGAAATGACTCAAAAGATATGATATAATATTAAAATAATGCATGAAAGCACTACCTAAATGAAAAAGACTAGAATGAGCAAATATATGCATCAATTTGAGTTATTATATATGAAACTTAATGAATCAATTTATAACATGTATGCTCACTTCATTTATATCATTATTGCGCTTAAAAGTCTTAAAAGGATATAATAATCTTGAATTGGTGAAAAAATTGTGAGGTCTTTATCAAAGGGTTATAAGGAAAAAATGGTAGCCATATGAGAAGCGAAAGATTTGAGCATCTTACCATTAGAAGAGCTAGGTACATCACTTTTCACCTATAAGATGAAGATGAATGAATTGCATACGTAGGAAGTGGCTTTAATAAGGAGACATATAGCATTTAAAGTCTCTAAGAATGAAAAAATTGATGATAAGGAGACCTTAATTAGGGACAATGATGAGGATGATATAAAGTGCATCACAAAGAGATTTAGTAAGTTCTTAAAGAAGAAGAGGAACAAATAATTGGTTAAAAAAAAAAGAAGAAGAAGCAAGCACTTAAGGCCATATGAGATGTTGCTACTAGTTCAGAAAGTGGGCAATCTAAAATTACGGTGACAATTATGTTTTTCATGATTAATAATAATAAGGTACCTTCTTCCATAAATTCTTACGATGATAATGATGATTGTGATGATGATATATTCATACGATGAGTTAGTTCATTGCCTAAAGATCATAAAGTTGAAAAGGAAGAAATTATCTTTCAAGTATAAAGATATTTTAAAACTCTTATATGCATGCATGAATGAGAAATGAGAAACTAAAATGTAATGTATACATAATAGAACCTAAAAGTATGGTTATTGTCAATGAACATAAGCATTAATTATTACATGAGAATGAGACATTGAACAAAGAGATCAATGTCGTTAAAGAATCATTATCTAGATTCACTAAGCATGGTAAAAAATTAAATAGCATACTTGGAGCTAAAAAAATGCTCAAATGATAGGTATAGAATTTGGTATACTTATGGAAATGTACCATATAATAACAAGATAATCGTAAAGGGAAATCATGTTTATAATGATGGACTAAGTCGTCTAATGAGTATATAACATTCAATTTTGAATAAAAACTTTAATACTCATACATCATCTGCTAGGTCTCAAGGTAAAAAGAAATTTCATACTTTCATATATGATTCACATTTTAAACTTAGAAAAATGGTTCACAATACAAAAATAGACACAAATTTCAGGCAAAATCACACTAAAAGAGTATTCAATATTCTTCTTATTCGTATATTTCTCTTTATCTTCAAAATAACATGAAACAAGTTTATTATAATAATATGTCCTATGAGAAACAAAGAAGCATGACATTTTCTCAAAATCATCATAGATCATATTTTCAAAAAAAGAGCATACCACATGCTAAATCTTTTTTTAGGCCTTACCATTACGCAAGGAAAGCTCCTAGTTCCCTAGATATCCAGAAGAGAGCTTCATACCTTAGACATTTCCAATTAAGACCTAACTTGTATATAAGCAACAATTTGTGAGTCTTTCTCGTATGACACTAACACTTTCAATTATCATCAAATAAGAAGTCATTTTTATGGCAATTATGAAAATATACATAGAAATTGCTTTTTAAGATAATGTTTGTTAAGTATACCTAAAAGAATATGGGTTGAAATTGATTTAATAACTAACTCTTAAAGATCTAAGTTTATGTGGGTACCTAGTATAATTTGATTTTTTTTACCCTGTAGGTCAACATCAAATGGCTCCAAATACCAATAATTGGTGTCACCTTTGTACATATCAAATGAGAAATATCAATGGGATCTCCAACAATTAATTAAAATGCAATCATTCATGATTCATTAATTAAGAAGCAACATACATTATGCATTGCTTTAATATAAGGAAAGTTTATTCAATATCAGTTATTTTCTTTAATATCATTAAATATTTTATCATCACAAAGGGAGAGATTATTAAATAATGAAGTCTTAACCCTATAGTTTTGATGATAATTAAACATATTCCTTTTAGTGAATTTGGTGATATTAGTAACTAAATTATAATAGAATTAATCAATATGTAAATGATGAAGTTTAGTATAAGCAAAAAGTGAGCAAAGGAGTTAATTGAATAAATTAACAATCAATAAATGGAGAAAAAATAAGCAAAATGGAGCATATGTACTATTCAAGTGAAAAAAAGAACAAAAGGAATTAAGCAAATCAAGACTTAACTAAATCATTATAAATCCCCCTTATAACCTTATCTTAGTTATTTTAATGAATTAAGGGCTCAATTATTATATAATCATATGCTTATAAGATATAATACATAAATCCTTTTGTTGAATCGAGGGAGGTTCCAATCAACATTTTGATGATAAAAAGACATACTTATTATTAGTTTATTATTTTGATGAGAAGCAACATAAGAACAAGATGTAGTCATAAACTTAAGAAGATAGTTCATGAAGTTAAAGTTTGCGACCAATAAAGTGAAATTAAGTAAAAAATAAAATAATATCAAAGTACATAAAGGTCACTTTATATTTTTTAATATTAATTGTAATCTCATTAATCACTTTAAAGATCTTAAAGGTTTGTCATGTATATATGTTTCATATAACTTTAATGCGTTAGTCTTTTCATTCATCAAAAGGTGTTAAATCTTTTATTTTTTGATAAAAGCTTCTTAATCTTTTAAACACTCCTTAGGTATATTTTAGAATTTTTTTTTGTTTTAATTTTATTAAACAAATCAAGTTTGAGCATTTGAAATTGTTAAAATCAAATTTTTAGGGGGATCAGTTGACCAATATAGGTTAGTGGTCAACCAATGTAAGTTAAATATATAACAAGTGAGTTTGTTGACAAATTGATCAACTAATATGGTGATATGGTGGACCTATGTCCTTCTAAAGGACACATTAGTTGACTAATATGGTTAGTGGCTGAAAAATGTGTAAAGGATAGCAAACTTTGAGAACTAAATGCACATTGGTCGAGTAATATGACTTAGTAGTCTACTAACGTAGGTTAAAATTATAAAATAAGTGCTTGTTGAGTATCGGTTGACCAATATAGTTTTGCAGTCAACCAATATGCCTCTAGAGGACTCATTAGTTGACTAATATATCCTAGTGATCAGCCAATGTCTTAACAACTAGTAAATTTATTCATTCAATACATATTAGTCGACCAATATGCTACACTAGTCAACCAACTCTGCAACTAGCCATTGTAACAACTACTTTTTGGTTCCAACAGCTAGTAAGGGTCCCAAATCAATATAAATACATGTTTTCTCATTGATTCTTAAATTAAGAAGTGTTTGGGTGTCTTTTACATATATCTCTAAGTGTTTTCCAATCATTTAAGCATTCATTATCTTATTTTTAGTGAGTAAGCCTTTTTAATATTATCAAAGTGATAAAGTGAGCAACTTTGAGTTGTAAGCTTTCACTGAGGTTCTTGTTTCTTGTATTTGGGGGTGTTTTAAGTGATATTAAGGTTCTTCTTTATCTTGAAAAAAGATTGTATAAGGTTCTTCTTTGTCGAGTTACAAACGTTATTCTTCACCTTAGAAGAAGAACTATAGTAGAATTCTAAATAGACTATCGAGAGTGGATGTATGTAAGGGTTGTTTGTGGAGTCACCATAAATTAGTTTGTATTCTCTCTTCCCTAATCTCTTTAAATTTTTGTTCAATTTTTTAAATGATTTATGTTAAGTTATTTCTTCATCTTTATTTATATTGATTGTTGCTAATTGAGTACATTGATTAGAAAATTTCATTTAATTTTATAAATAACTAATTCACCCCCTCCTCAAGGGTACCATTAGGGAATAATAACTTTCATAATAAAAAATTGTTTTGATTAGAAATCATGATCTTTAAAATACTCTTTGGAGAATGTTTAAAATGATCTTAGTTCAAGTTTTAGCAATAATTAGAATATAGATTCATGCTTGAAAGAACTTGAAAAATCTTTAAAAACATCTTTTTAGACACATTGGTTGACCAATGAGTAAATGTGAGTGACTAATACACTATTTTAGGCACACTAGTTGACCAATGTGTAGGTGTGGTCAACTAATGTGATGTCTCTAGAGACATTGATCGACAAATGTTTTAAGTTTGCTCGACTAGTGTATCAGAATATGTGAACAATTATATACCATGAGTTTGTATGGTAGATGGATTGATATATTGGTTAACTAGTATGTCTAATATGCCATTTTGGATTACCAATGTCACTGTTATTAGCTATTGATGGTTAATTTTTATTTATAATGAATTTTTAGGTTTTTTGTAGTATAAACATATCTGATATGAGTTGTAGAAAGTTAGTTACGCATACTAGATATTTATTAAAAGCCTTAATAGGCTAGAGATTACATATGTGTGTTATATAATACATACTGAGTCATTAGTCATTGGTGTGAATAAAAGGAGTTTTCAATTGTATACATATTGCACATGGATAATTTGATTTAGATACACTTTGTGAGAGCTACTCTTTACCTTAAATAAGATTTGCAAGGGATTATTTTTCATTTATAGAAAAGCAAAAAGATTAATAATGTTCCTTTTTGTCTGTTGTAAAGAAGATGTTATATGGAGAGTTGTTCTTCACCCATTGAAAGAAAAAGATGGTAAATTTTTACGTGGAGTTTGGATAGTGAACTTAGGCCAATGGTTATTTGGTTGAATCGATATAAATCGAATTTGTCACTCTTTCAATACTTTCTTTTATTTATTATTATGATTTCTTTGTAATGTCACAAGTGAATCTGTAAGAATCATTTATTATATTAGAGAATTTATTAATTAATTTACAAATAAGAAAAAATAAACACAACTTATCCCTTCCCTCATGTACCATTAGAAAATCAATACACTTATTAATATTTTAAAAATTAAACAATATTTTTTATAAATATATATCTTACTCTTAAATTTTTTATCTTATAAAAAAGCTATATATAACACAAATTTAAGACATTCTTTAAATTGAATGATGTTATTTATAACTTAATTCTACATATTATATTTTATTATATTATAAATGAATGAAATATCATTTCCAATGTCTATGCTATAGTTTTTGATGAGCTATTTAATGAAATTACAATTGCATTGCATCATTAATTTCCTTTTTAATTCTTTAAATTTGTATTTTTAATTTAATATTGTAACTTTTATTAATTTAATTATTATTAACATACCTTATGTTATTCTCATTACATTGTATTCTTTTATATATATTCAATTTTTATTCCTTTCGTATAATCTAACATAACATTAGGCTATTGTTATAAGTATTGTAGAACTTAATTAAAAGATCTTAAAAGTCCAAATTATTAGGATAAATCCTTAAACTCAACTAATTTTAGTTGATGGAGGCTAACCACATCATTTGCAGCACACGTTAGAGTTGAACATGGGTCTCTCAAGTCCTTCTTCGCAAGCTCAGCATGTGCCATAGTGTGTTTGGCATTGAGAACAAGTTTTGGTGAAACAATTCTTGCTTTCAGCTTGCCATGTTGATATGCCGCCAGATGAGGCAGCTACGATCATAGCGGATGGATTCTCAGCAATCAATCTGAAATACTTCTTCACTGCTGGTCCTGACGAGGTAAATCATTGGCAATTCAAATCATGAGGTGCAGAAGCTCTTGCTTGTGCTCTCCAATTGCAAAAAAAGATCCTAAGTTTTCATTCTCGTCATGCAGTTATCCGTTTTTGAATGATAATGCGCTTCTCCAAGAGCTACATAAACACTTGCATCAAGCTCCATGGAACCACAACCCAAAACGTTTGTTAATTTTTAATCTTCTATACAAGTTACGACAGGCCTTTGCTGCTGAAGCTAAAGACAGATTATCACATAGGATTTAGAGAAGGATGAACAGTACCTTCTCCTAGCCATAAAGGTGCATTTTGGAGAAAGACTTAACCTGAAAAATGGTTTGTCAGGTAAATAGTATACCTTATTTCCTTTTAGTCCTAGTTTAATTAGAATTACGTTTTTAAAACTAATCAAAATCTCGTTTAGACTCTCAGTTCTTAAAAGGGACCTAGACCAACTAGACTCTTTACTTAGTGCCTAAGTGATCAGTATAAGTCCAGGGATCTAGAATGAATTTAATAATAATGAGGTAGCAGCTAGAAATAGACAATTTTAGCGTGACCGGATAAGGGTAAAGGAGTAACCGTTCTAGTACCAAGAATCAGTACAACAGTTACTAGGAGTGTGGAATCGTGTAAAACTTTTTCTCATTATTCAAAAAGTAGCAAATACAAGGTATATATATACGAAGGAAAGAATCTAGGCTGACTAAGCTAATAACTAATTAACAACCAAATAACCACTAATTAGCTATTTACAGCTGTAAAATACAATCAGTTAACAAGGAGATGCTGTGTCACGATACGCAGATTGCACAACAGGTGCAGGGGACAGTAACGTCATGCCGGCCGGGTCTCTGAGAAAGGTCCCCTTTGTAGCATATTAGGTTCTCGCAGATCTGGTCTCCTTCAGGTATTCCCCATTACTTGTATTTTCATTTATTTTCTGTTTTTACTGAATTGTTTCTGCATCCTGCATTATTATTTTATTGTCTCATTTGCATGTGGATCCACCAAAAACAACCTCTCTATTATGTAGGGGTAAAGTTGCGTACTATCGGACCTTCCCAGACCCCGCTTCATTGCAGAATTTCGGACTGGGTGATGATGATGGAGAATTTCTTATTTTTACCTGTTATTTTGTAAATTATTAAATGGTTGCATGATATAAGAGAAATATGTCATAATATTTTGTCATATTATGACATGTTATTGCTAGAAAAATTATAAAATTTATTTTATTACCTTGTCTTTTTAATATTTATTTTAAATCACTTCTTTTTCAAAAAAAACTTATGGGACTTTTATTTAATTTTTCTATGGTCCATAGACATTTTTATTATCACTTACATTCTTAATTAGGATTCGTGGATTATTCCACAACCATTATATTGCATTATATTTTGTGATATATAATGACTCACCTTGTTTTAAATTTCCTTTTGCAGTAAGTTTGTCATCATGTATATTAACCAAAAATTGAGAAGTTGTCTATCAAAAAATATGGGGGTCAAGGGCTCTAAATCACCCAAGAAGTATAGTAAGAGACTATGTTCAGATTGGTGTTAACGAAAATCTAGAACAAGGATCAAGATGTGTTTGATTGGTATAAGATTTGGCTTTTTAATATTTTCATTATCTAAATTTGTATATTTCAATAGACAATAGAAGATTATGATAAAAAATTGGTTTATGTAATGACAAACAAGAAATTAGGCAAATTTAATTACCCAAGTTCTCTCATATTGTTAATATACTATTTTATTTGCGATATCAATTGTCTTTATGTGTCTATCGGAAACAACCTCTCTATCAATTAAGGTTAAGACTGCATACTACTGAACCTCTCCAGACCTCACATATCAGCAAAACTTTCACTGAGTTATTGTTTTTATTGTTGTTATAATTGTCCTTATGTGCAAAAAAATTAAAAAATCATTATTTATATTTGCCTTTTTTTTCTAGGAGGCTAGTCGCTTAGCAATTATAAAGTTATCATTTGCAAATTGTAATGCCAATAGTTAACCGGGATAATGGAAAAAAGAGTTGTGGAAGACAATCATATTTCACCAAAATTCCCATGTACTTATTTCTTCTCCAACATAGATACCCTTTGTACAATTTGGAGCTGCCCACACTAAATTATATTGAAAATAATCTATTTTTCCATACTTATATTTCTTATAACCACATTTAAACAACTTATAAGTATACCAACTAAAAAATTCTCAGCCCTTACTAGAAACTCAACCACTTGTTGCAACAACCTTATTATATATTACTTTCTAAAAATTCTTATGTGCAATAATAGAGATTATAGAATCAAAAGAATAATAAGAAAAGAAAGGCATGAGAAATTCGCAAAATTTATAAGATCTTGAATGCTGATGGAAACTATTGGTCCACAATGACATACAAGAGGCTGTAAATTTTGTGTGTTTATTTTTTGTTATATTTCTAATTTAATGAATAAAGTGCTTACTCTAATAAATGATTATGATAAATTTATATAAATCAATTAAAAAAACAATAACAAAACAGATTAGGAAAAGAGACAAAATTGATCTATAGTAGTTCAAATAAACATTGGCCTACATCTCCTAAATTAACATAATAATTCATTATTTTCTTTCTTAAATGGATAAAGAGAAACCCCTATATAACATCTTCTTTGTTGAGGTAAAGCGTAATCTTTACAAATGTCTTACTTTGTCATAGATGAAGAGCAACCTTTTAAAAACCTTGTTCAAGGTCAAGAGTAATCCTCACAAAGTATACTTCAAGAAATTTACCCAGTTGTAACAATTACAAAACCATACAACTTAAAGCATTCCTCTTTTACTCATACTAATAAACAAGGACTCAAAATATGCTATGAAATGCACAAATATTCTCTCAAGGCCTTAAAAACTCTATAGTATGCCATAGGTTCTTTTATAACTGAATTATAGTTTTTTTACTCCTGAAACCAACTCAAATAGTTGTTAGATACAAAAAATATATAATGGCTAATTTTTTTGTCATAGTTGACTAGACAGTTACGTCCTTCGACTAGTAAAACAATCATTAAATAGGGTATCGACTAGTTAGACCCCTAACCAGATATAAAGTCTCCCTTATATCTTTTCAAATAGACCATCAACGTAACTATCTGGTTATAACACTTTAGTTAGTTGATGAATAGTTCTTTGGTTAGTAGCAGTGCTATAACACCCCCTATACGGAACCTACAACCATCCACACACATAGCAACCAAATTCATATACATGCATTCAAGGTGTATAATTCTATTCAATGCTATACATATACACATTACAAAACTTCTCAATACTTAACATTATCATTTAATAGTATTAATACATCTTTATTTATCATTTACATGATAATCCAAAAGAAAACATACAATTTCCTTTATTACATATACAACCATTCTTTAATCAAAAGACACATCCAAAGGTACTTTTACTCTTAGCTGTTGGCCTTTGTCCCTGCAGATGTTTCCTATACCTCACTCCTATAACCTAGACATACACGGATTAACACTCATGCTAAGCTTGAAAGTTTAGTAGGGAAAATATTTAGGCCCTGTTTGGCAAACAACTGATTGCATTAGCTGTTAGTTAATTTTATCAGCTGTTAACTGATAGCTAACTCTATCTGCTGATTTGACCAGCGGATTGCATTAGCTGTTTATTAGAGATGTTTGGTAAAATTAGCTGTTTAATATTAGATATTTACGTGTAAAATGACTTATAAGGATATGACTTTAAAAAATTATAAGAGTATGAATATTATATATCTTAGTATTTTGTTGAATATTCTTATAAGAATTTAAATTTTACATATTGAATTCTACAAAAATTAAGTTTATAAATTAATTCAAATTTTATGACGTGATATTATATTATAATATTCAACTATGATGTAAAACCTTATAATCATCATTTTAAACAAGATTAAGAATTAATGATAATGAATAAGAAATTTATTGTATTAAGGTAGCATCTTCGTTATTATATTGAAAATAATTAATTTTTAAAATTAAATTATAACCATAAAATCTTACAAGTATTATGATAATTTATGTTTACTATTATACAAAGATTAAAATTTCACAATACATATTAACTACGTATTTATAACGATAGAGGTTACCCCATATTTGATAATTATTCCTACTAAGTGTAATTTGGGCCAAGCCCATGGTGGTCTAAAAATAAACAACCAGTCATAAGCAAATCATATGACAGACTCCAGTTGTTACTTAATATGCATATAGAAAAAGTTTGAATTATTTAAGTCTTCAAGGAATTTTTCCCTGTATCTCTAGTTTCTATAGAATAAAAAATAGATCGTTTGGACTTCTAAATCATAAGATATAGACCAAATATCACAAGCTACTCCAAAAACAGAGACAACATCAGGTCACCATTTTTGATCTCAATTTCTAATGTCATAAAGCTAGAATTACATCAGAGTCTCTTCTAGAGATTTTTATTATCGTGTCTTAGGTTTCATATACAACTAAAATCACCCAATTTGGAGGTTTGTAGGTTGAGTTATGACTTAAACAATGTGACTGACTCAAACAAACCCTAGACAGAATTCCACACGATACTCTCTTGTCATATACAACCAAGTTCATGCAGAGTAACACCAATAATCATCCCAGAAACCATTACATATCCAAATTAATCTTTATAACCATTCAAACATATACACAAAGAGGATTTAAACTAAGTGTAGTCCTAAACCTCAAAATTGACAAAGTAGGTCTTCTATTGCCTTTCCTTCCATTCCTTTTTAGCTTTGCTTGACTCACCAACTAGAAACACCACAAATAGATATCTCAATCCCACTTCCAACCTTATAATTTCATTTCTTCATAAGCAAAGTAAGAAGAGATAAAGGTGAAGAGCAAATCCCTAACTTTTACCTTGATTTCTACCTAAGATTGGCTTGATTTCTTACATAAACAATGATGAGATGAAGAAGGTGAAATGAAGAGGACAAAAATTTGAACTTGGAACCCCAAAATATCGTGTATCTCCCCTTTTCCATATGCCCATTCCAAAACTTTCAAGTCTCACACACATGCTTAATTCCTATTAGACACACATGCTTTATTATTATTAGTCACACATGCCTTAACCCAATTGGTCCATGTGTTAACTTTAGAAAAATTGCATATTGGTTCTTCTTCTTCCTTTACTTCCCACATTGGCCTACAATCTGATCAATTAATTTCATTCCCCTATGTCTTAATTTTCTAATGGAATAAATTTCTTGCAATTTGGTTAATTACATCGGGAGTTATACCCCAAAAATTACAGGTTGTTCAAAAAGAAGAACAATAGCCAGAACTCAACTTCAAAACAGAATTCAAAACTCTTAGAGGCAAAATCAAATTTTGGTTCCTTAATGAAAGTTTTAGACTTATGTCTCTAGTTTAATCTCCAATTTGGAGGTCTATAGACCAAGATATGGCCAAATTACAGATGTCTATTTAGTGGAACCTATCCATTTAGCAAGGTACACATCAACAATTAAGTAACTTATGTAACAACAATACAAAAATACATCCAATTTAACCAACAATTTCCTTTACATCACATTCACAAACCAAGTAAACATATCAAAAATTTCCATACATATTTCACGTCTAAGTATGTATGTCCATGCCGAAGTGGACAAATTATCCATTTACCCATGTCTTTTTAAATACCATTATGTCTCTTATTATACTTAGATTTACTTATTTCGTTATTTTCACTTCTTAATACACCCTAGACATGCTATAATACTTCTAGAGTATATGTTGGGGCCTTACAAGTGCAATCAATAAACACTAAATGGTCTAGTCAATATATAGTGCAAAATAGTTTTTATTCACCAAATAATCTAAACTTAATTTTTAAACCCTCCAAATTCCTTCAAAAATTAAAAATTCTTTTCTTTAGAAAAACTTGATTCAAAATTCTTTTAAAAATTCTCCAACAGCTTATTTGTTAATCAAGAGATTTTCTTTAAAACCTCCCTAATATCCTGTTGATTGTAATAAATTATATGCAAACAAAGAATATTGCTCTTGGTTCAGTCTGATTCTGAAGGGGTTGAACGTTGCTATTCGGATCCATGATTATGTATGACTTTGGCTGCTGAATACCTGCAAAATAAACAAGGCACACCGGGGGTTGACTGTCGGCAGGCCCCTCCGACGCTCAAGTTAGTCTTTTTTAGAGGGTTTTGGTTGCTAATAATAGAGAAAACTAGGATTGTAATGTCGTACCTGTATCATGGCCAAATAGTACCTTATATATGGGATAATTGCTAGGTTTAGGTCTTTACGTAG
>JAOTBA010000009.1:899470-913366 GCA_025629845.1 Erythroxylum squamatum | reverse complement strand
GGGAGGGAAATTTTGAAAATTTTTGAAAATTTTGCAAAAAAGTCCCCCAATTTTTTAAAATTTTCAGTAACGGCCGATATTTGACCGGTATTTTGAATACCGGCCGGTACTGCCGAAATTGGCTGGTACCGACCGGTATTTTTCACCGGTACCACCTATACCCATATCGATACCGGCTTCTGGCCGGAAGCCGGTACAGTACAGAATTCATACCAATGCATTAAACACCTCTTGAAATATAAAATTAAGATCAAATTCATGCTCTAAACTACTCAAACACTTAGAAAATTTGGCAATACTAACAATAACACAATTATAAACCTATACACATGATAATCATCTAAAAAACACTTGAAAACACACTTAATCACCTAGAAAAACATACAATGATCTACACTTATCGACATCCCCACACTTAAACCTTTGCTCGTCCTCAAGAAAAACTTAAAACATAAAAGTGAATAAACACACATTTAGGCAATAATACAATAATGGTACAATGACACGAGATCTTATAGAATGAACTTAACCTCAAACATCAATCACTCAAAAAGTGCTAACGTACTAACTTATTTCTTTCATGTTTAAGTGCTTTGATTTCAATATACACATCAATAAAAATATTAACACCTTATTCATACACCTATGGCACTGGTAAGCATGCATTCACTATTATTGATCAATCAAAAAGGCAAACTATCACTAAGTAACTTTTTCATGAAAATTCTTGCTTTTCGTAAAAGATCAGTATGTTTTATTTATTGTAACACTATTTTTTACATTTTCTTTAACGATAATCTAGTATTTGATGTAAAGGAAAATACCTTGTCATGAATATCTCCTGGTTACTCAAATAGGTTACATTTTTTATTTAACTTGGTTGGGTGTCATTTTATCCATTTGACGTAAAGTCAAACATTTTATTGTGCATGCGCCTAGTTACGTAGCTATATCACAACTCTCAATTAGCTACTAGCTTTATTCTTAACCCAATTTTCTTAAAAAAGGATAGCGGAGTAAGAATTGAGACACTTTTTTCCAATTTCTTAGTCGACCTAATTTCTTCTTAGTTAAACAATTTCTTAGTCGACCTAATTTCTTCTTAGTCAATCATTCTCATGAAATGGTACTAATAATATTAACCAATTAAATTGACTATAATTATAAATGTATACATTTCAGAAGAATAGGTGTCATATCCTACTTAACATGCATATTCATTCTAAAGACACTTAAAACATAAAATTCACAAGTTACTATGCCTTTACAATTTAAATGATTGAGTTCAAAGCTAAATTAATTTCATTTAATTCATGTCATTGGCATATTCACACAATGCACATATCATGTAACAAAATGTTCACATAATACCAACCTAATAAAAGCTCATAATACAAAGGAAAAATTCACACACAATTGATATGCAATTGCATATACATCCTCACACTTGAACGATACATTATCCTCAATATGAGAAACAAAACAATATAAATTAAAATAAATAACAATAAAGAAAAATTAGAGCAAGAAGACTTATGGAGATTGAGGCGATGATGATGTGGGTGATGGAATTTGGAGACAATCTATGCTATAATATCCATCAATTTACACCCTACAAAATGAACATCTAGGATTGGGCAAGGGGTATTGGTTGAATTCAATTAACAAAATAAAGTAAAATAAACTATTAAAGACAAATCAAATCAAATAGTAAAAAAGTAATAAATTTAAAATTTGGGTTTCAAATCTAGTTTGTTGTTTAATCTTAACCTTTACATGAATGAGCACAATCAATCTTCATGCTATTCTTGTAGCTCTCATTGAAACTATTGACTATAGATTAGCAACAAACTCTGTTAACCCCAATTTTCTCTTATGTTGTATCTAATTAAAACAAGCTCTTTAATTAGGTCTAGCTATCAAACAACCTAGAATAAGCTCTCTAGATTTAGTGTGACAACCGTATTATGTAACAAAAATAGGATAATATAGGAAATAACCATGTAAGCTCAAGTCATTTAACCAATGCTATGTTATCCCTAATCATGCTCGACCGTTAGTTTACCATAAGTGAATCAGATGTACAATGATTGTGTATTGCAATATAGATTCTGACAATGGGTTCATACATAAATAATCTATTTGAAGTGTTTAAATCATTTATACATAAATCACAAAAGACTATTTATAGAATAACACAATCAATTCCAAAAGAGAGTAAGAACAACACTATTAGATTAAGAAATGCCCAAACATGTTCGTTTGCCTTAATATCCCCTTTGAACTGGAAGGGTAAAGGTTAGCTCCTCACAGCTCTCTAGAGGGTAAGAAATATACTCCTTTTATGTCTCTAATACCTCCTTTGGACTTTTAAATGTCCTTTTATAGTACAAATTAGGCTTCTGCCACAATACACGGTCAACTACATAGGTGCGTAGGTGATTGTGAGTGTCAAAATTGCAAGAATCGTGAACTTACACGTTCACAATAAGCTACAAGGTCACTTATATAGTCGTGTAGCTCACTTACATAATTATGTGAGTCCACACACAGGCGTGTAGGATGTAGGATTGGTTCTAATTGCATCTTTATGCTCTTACATGCTTCCAGTGAGTTACACGGCCTTATACACGACTGTATAAGTTACAATAACTTTATTTCTTTTATTCTTTGTCCAATCTTCAGCCTAATTCACTTTTTTGTTTGTTTCGCAAAGGCAAATAAGATTGAACATCAATAGGACAACTACAAGGATATGTTTTTAGCTCGTTTTGGTTCTTGTTCCTCTAACTTAATACCAAAAACAAAATATAAACCAAACTAAGTATCTTAAGCATAACATAACATTAATCACTAAGCATTAGGGAGTAAATATATGGTAAATGAAGCACTTATTAACAAGCATCTCCAAGAATTCCATATTATATGCAAGGGAATGAAGCCTAGTGATGTCACCAAATATCAAATCAAATTGTAAACATTCTCATTCTTTTTAAAGGATAACGCTTAATAATTGTTAGATTACTTACAACCCGCTAGTATCACCATATGGAACGAAATGAAGAAACAATTTTGGAAAACTTCTTTCCAGCTTCAAGGGTTGTTACCATTAGAAAGGAAATTTGTGGTATTCGACAATATAATGGTGAGTCCTTATATGAGTACTGGGAGCATTTTAAAATTTTATGTGTCTATTATTTGCATACTAAATTAGTGAATAACTAGTAATTCATTATTTTTATAAGGGACTTATACCAGTCAATAGGAGCCTTATCAATGTCGCTAGTAGAGGAGCACTTGTTGACAAAACACTAGATTCGACTTGTTTATTGATTGCTAATATGCTATCTAATTCCTAGCATTTTAATGCTAGGATGGACTACTCAACTTGTTGAGTTAACAATGTAAATATTTCTTCTCTAAAACAATATATGGATGATCTTACTGCACTTGTTCATCAGTTGGCTATAGGAAAATTGAAGGTGGCAAAGGCTTACGGAATATGTTCAATAGTAGGACACCCAACTGATATTTGTCCCACATTACAAGAAGATTTGATAGGATAAGCAAATATAGTAGGAAGTTTTATAGGACAACCTCAACATCAATATAATCCATATTAAAAACATGTAAAATCCTAGTTAGAGAGACCATCTAAATTTTTGATATAGCAATACACCAATAAATCAACCTATGGCTAATTTTCAACAATATAACCATATCCTTTGGGACGACTGTAATAAGATCAAACCTCTAATTCAGTTATCTTCAAGACATTTTTAAAGCATTAGTTAAATTCCAACAAGAGAGAAAAACTAGGATTTAAATTTTGGAAAATTAGATGGTTAGCCACTGTGGTCAGTCACTTGGAATCTCAAAGTTCGAATAAACTGCCATTACAAACTATAGTAAATTATAAGGAGAGATATAATGCTATCACGTTGCGAAGGGGAATGTAAGAGGAGCAACCCATGAAAGCAACACCTTCATTAAATTCTCGTATAAAAAACATTAAACATGTTGAAGTAGAGGAAAAGGTGCCCACATTTAAGGATGAATCACCTACTCCTCCTTTAGCTATACATCCTCTTTTTTTGGAAGTGTTAAAGGATACTTGGAGTTGGGAATGAGATGCCAATTTACATAATATATTCCATAAGTGTAAGGTAAATATTTTCCTTTTCTTATGCAATTAAACAAGTACCTAGGTACTCTAAATTCTTGAAGGAACTTTGTACGATGAAAAAAAGAAAGAAGACAAAAGGGGTTGAAAAGGTAAAGCTTGGAAAAATGTTGTTATGAGGTGGAAAAGGCAATTCTAGATCTAGGTGCATCCATAAGCATCATGCCTTATTTTATTTATTCAACTCTTAACTTAGAATCATTATAAAAGACGGGGTGGTAATTTAATTAGCGAACAAGTCCAATGAATATTAGAAATGCCTATTATAGGATGTTTTATACATGTTAAAGACAAATTAATTTTTCGGCTGACTTTTATGTATTGGATTTGTAAAATGATAACCAATCAGCACCAGTTTTGCTAGGAAGATAATTTTTAAAAATGGAAAAATAAAATTTGATTTCTACAATGGATATTTTTCAATTTAACATATATGATACAATAAAACGTTTTGATGATGACTCTTTTATCTTTGCAATTGGTGTTTTGGATTCATTAGCACAAAATTGGTTTAAGATTAATAAGAAGGATGAGCTAAAGACAACTATGAGGGAAAGTCTTTCTAATTATGAAGATACTGATATTTTCCTTAATTTTTGTTTGCTAGAGTGTATGGCAGCATTGGATAGTTTTGTGAAAGTTAAAAAAATGACGATAATATAGTATCTAGAGTAAGGCATGTTTAGGCCTAGTGACCAGCTCATCGTTTCAGTAGTATGCACACCAAAACTAGAGTTAAAAACATTGCCAAAACACCCAAAATATATGTTCCTAAGAGAGGGAGATAACTTACTAGTACTAATCTCAAGTAAGATGACTTTTACACAAGAAGAATGATTCATAAAGGTTTTGAAAAATATAAAATGGCCATCAAATGGACGATAGCGGACATTAAAAATATAAGTTGTTTTACTTGCATGCACATGATCCTTCTAGAATTTAGAGCTAAACCCATAAGGCAACATTAGAGAAGATTAAAACCCTTGATGATAGGTACTGAAGAAAGAAACTTTTTAAGCTAGTTCAGGTTGAGACAATCTACCCAATTTCAAATAGTGAGTAGGCTATCCCTATATAAGTAGTTTTGAAAAAGATGGGAATTATGGCGACATCACTCAAGATAGAAATTTAGTTCCTACTAAGGTCCAAAATGGATGTCAAGTTTTTATTAAATATAGGAAATTAAATTCATAACTCGAAAAGACCAGTTCCCTATCCCATATTAATCAAATGTTAGAAATATTAGTTGGTAAAACATGTTACTATTTTTTTTATGGTCTTCATATCATAATTGGGACTTCGTGTATAGGTGAATGCACTAGCTACTTTCTAAACATATATGGGAAGCATATTCTCAAATTATATAAAGCAGATGATTGAGGTTTTTATGGATAATTTCTCTATTTATAGAGGTTATTTTTATGAGCGTTTACATAATTTGAGTTGGATTTTACAATGATGTAAGGAAACTAACCTCGTTCTTAATTTTGGAAAATGTCATTTTATGGTAGACCAAGGTATAGTCTCAGGGAAACTTATTCATCTAAGGGGATTAAAGTAGATAAGGCCAAAATAGATGTTATTCAATCTTTTCCTTACCCCACTAGTGTGTGAGAATTTTGCTCATTTATTGACTATGTATGTTTCTATTGAAGGTTTATGAAAGTTTTTTTCGAAACTAGCATCATCATTGTACAAGTTACTCCAAAAAGAGGTTATTTTTTAACTCAATAATGATAGTAAAGAAGCCTTTGACAAGTTAAAAAATTTATTAGTTTTGGCCCCTATTATTTAATTACCTAAGTGGGAGTTGATGTTTGAACTCCAGTGTGATGCAAGTGACAAAGTTGTAAGCGTTGTTTTAGGAAAACGAGTAGAGAAAATGCCGTATGATATTTACTGTATGTCTATGACCTTAAATGATGCCTAGAAAAATTACTTAACAACTAAAAAACAGTTATTAGCAGTAGTTTTTACTTTTGAAAATTTTCAATCTTACTTGTTAAGTACTAAAGTCATTCTTTTATCTAATCATACATCTCTAAAATACTTGTTGTCAAAGAAGGAAGCAAAACCCATATTGATGGGACAGATCCTATTGTTAAGTGAAATTGATTTGGAAATCAAAGACAAACAAGGTGCAAAAAATCGAGTGGTAAATAATTTAAGTTGCTTATCTCACGTTCGGAAAAACTTTGATTTAGAAGAAGAATTACCAAATGAACAACAATTTTTTGTGGGTGTCCAATTTTTATTGTATGAAAATATAGTAAAATATTTGGCTACTAATATGCTACCTACAAATCTATTGAAAGCTTGAAAGGACAAGATCAAGAGTGATGTTAAGCACTATATATAGGATGATCCATATTTGTGGAAGAATTGCTCTAATTAGGTAATTCAAAGATGTGTACCTAAAAATGAAATCTCATATATCCTTATATTTTGCCATTTATATGCTTTTGAAGGACATTTTGGAATGTGGTTTCTTTTGATCTTCATTGTTTCAAGATAGTTACCTATTTTGTAAAGCTTACGAACAATGTTAAAGAACAAGTTATATCACTCAAAGGAATGAGATGCCACAAACTCCAATTTGGATTAATGAAATTTTTAACGTTTGGGGCATTGATTTTATGGGACTTTTTTCCTCTTATTTTAATTTTGTCTACATTTTGTTTGTTAGTCATCGATTACGTGTTAAAGCGGGTGTAAAAAATGACACCTAAAATGATGATTCCAAATTAGTTGCATGTTTTCTTAAATATAATATTTTATGGTGGTTCCACATTCTACAAGCCTTAATCAGAGATTAAGGCAAACATTTTTGCAACTGAATGTTTGAGATTGTCTTAAAGAAATATGGAGTGACTCATAAGATTGATACATCATACCGTACACAAACAAGTGGATAAGTTTAAGTTTTAAATAAATCAGTCATAGAAAAAAAATGTTGGACCAATAAGAAAAGATTAGAGTTTATGACTTGAAGACGCACTTTAGGCTTACCAAACAACTTATAAAACACTAATTGGTATGTCACCCTACATGATAGTAATGGCATATCATCTCCTTGTCAATTGGAATATAAAGCATTTTAGGCTATTAAGCAGTGTAATATGAGTTTTGAAGAAAATGGAGATCATAGAAAATTGTAGTTATAGGAACTTGAGGAGATTTATCATGAATCCTATAAAAATTCAAGAATTTATAAAGAAAGAACAAGAGCTTTACGTGGAAAATTCATTGCATGAAAAGAATTTTCCATTGCGCAAAATGTTCTCCTTTATCATTATCAAATTCAACTATTTCCAGGCAAGTCCAGATCTCAATGGATTGGACCTTTCATTATAACTAACGTATTTCCATATGGGGTAGTTGAAATTCATAGCATGTCTACCTCCATAGTTTTTAAAGTTAATGGTCATACTCTCAAATCTACTACAAGAATGTAAACGTTACAACAATGGAAGAAATGGATTTAACTGATCCAATTTATTATAAAGAATATGACAGCACAATCGAGCTAAGGACATTAAATAAAAGGACTATTAGGAGGCAAACTAAATCTATTTTAGTTTTACTTTTAATTTCATTTCAATATATTTTCTTTTTAGGCATTAATGTTCTTCATGAATCAAAAGGAGTTGAAATTGGGCAGAACCGAGATAGAAAACATAGATTTAGACTTGTTTTTGAAGACACGCTATTATGGAATTGTACGTAGCCATGTTCAATCTGACATGTTTGTTTGAAGAATAGACATGCCTATGTCCCCTAGAGCATGTAACTGCCTATAAATGTGTTAAAGATTGCAAGATGCTATTTCACCTAAACACGATTGTATTAACATACCTGTATGGACTTGGACATGCTAGTAACTATTTGTAACCATGTGGAGATTAAAGGATAATGTTTTTGCTCAGACATGCCCTTATGAAAATTAGGCACGTGCATACACAAAAGGTTATGATTGTATCCCTTAAAGTGTATAAGTGCATGTAGCCATAGGAAGTTGTGATTCTTGAGGCAAAATTTTTATATACGATCTAAAAATAACCATGTGCATGACCATGTCTAACACATAAATTCATAAAATCCCTAAATTCCTAATAAGATGTTATACATTTAGTCTCTACCTGACATACAAGTCATGCCTTGATGACCTACCCACCATGCACCCTCGCTAAATTCCCCATCCAAAATAAAGAGAAAAATATAGCATTTTCTTTTTCTTCTCTCTTTTATTTCCTATTTTACTAATTTTGTTGCTTTACTATTAAACACTAGGGACAATGTTTGAAATATTTATGAGGAGTGGGATATTTTCCTTTGTTCAGATTTTATGATATTTTAAGTATTTTTAGGTTGTCTGAACACTTTCTTGCATTAATTGTTTGTTTTTATATAATGCTTTTGGAAATTAATGAAATAAGATGTGTCAAAGAAATTTTTACTAAATTGCTTTGAATGAATTGGATTATGTGTGCAAATTGGGACTAAAACTGATTAAAATGAAATCTAAACATATTGATAAGTTTAAATAGCTAAGGTATGCACTTAGTCAAAGTGAGGCAATTGATTGATGAAGTATTGCATAAGGAAATTTGATAGCCTTCAAGGATAGAAACAATGTTTGTTCATTTTCCTTTGGTGTCTATTTCTCAATTATTTAGATACCTCATTGAACTTACGTTAAATAGAATTGAATTGCTATGATGCATATGAGATTGAATATGATAAAGGCTTTCCTTATTTTCATCACTTAACTTAAAAATCCATATCACAAACCTAACCTATAATCTGTCAGATCACCTAAGTACACATCTAAATATAGTTTTTTTAAAATTTATTTAATGAATAAGAATAACAATGCTTTAAATTTTGAGTTCCAAGTTACTCATTTTGTATTAATTTTGCATGATGGCTTGATAAGTGTTTAATTGTTGATACATTTATTCCCTAATGCTTTTTTATTAATGTTATGTTGCACTTAAGATATTTTGGTTTATAATTTTCATTAGGTACAAGTTAGAGGAATAAGAACCAAAATGAACTAAATTCGCATCCTTTAAGCCATTATATCGATGTTCGATTTTACACACCTTTGTGGGGCTTACATGGTCGTGTAAGTGACATACACATCTGTGTAAGTTAGCCATGTATCGCTATAGGATCGTTTAACTCTTTTTGTTAAATTAGCGTGCATGATTGCTTACATATCCTTGTATAACCGTGCAACGCTAATTTTGCACTATATAAGGGCATTTAAGAGGCCAAAAAGGGTATGAAGATATTAGAGACTAAACAAGGAGGTAGATTCCCCTCCCTTTAGATTAATATGTATATTCAATTCAAAGTGCTTAACCATGAAATGCATAGGTTGGTATGTTGACAAAACTTGAATGATTGATATTTGTTAAATTGATCTTATAAAGTTAGGTGTCATTGTCTCATTAATGCACGTTGCATGAATGCAAGTGTTTATGTTTGGTTTGTTAAGTTTGTGTTTCATTTTTGCTTGACATAGTATAAACTACACTTATCAACATCCACATACTTAGATTTTTACACCCCTAAGACCCTAAGAGACTATTTAAGAACATTAAGAAGCCTAAAAAAGGTAGCCTCTATCTTATCAAAGTGGATCAAACAAGGGAAGATCAAGAAGAACATCTAAAATTCCAATTTTCCATATCATGCTCCAAATTAAAATTTTCTTTCTTTCTTTTTGTTATTTTCTTCGAACTTGATATGTAACTTGAATTCTCAGATGTTTATTACATTTATGAGTTTCTAATTTCTAGATTAGGGGGTTTATTTCGAAGCTTTTTGTGACTTTATTCTTGATTGATTCAATACAAAATTATAGTGTTGTGATAATTGTGCATTTCATATTTTGACAATAAATCGAGAGTGTGAGTCAAAAATAATTTGATTAAATTGCACAACGAGAGTTGGTAGTTTAATAAGTCACGTAATTATCAAATCAACTATCATTCAAAGAGAGATCTTGTGTGAGAACTTGATTATTCAATAAATAGCTTCAAATCTAATTGAAAAAGTTAGGAAAGTTTTGTAAATCGAGAGGTTGCAAAATCTAGATTTTTCATATTCAATTAGGGTTAATTGGTTAGGTATTAAGAGAGAGTATTCAATCCCTTAAAAAATCTAGGATCGACACATAACTGGATCAATTAGAGTGGAGGGAAAAAATAATGAAACAATAAATCCTAAGCATTCATCCTTAATTAATCTTACAATAAGGGGCCGTTTGGTTCCACTTCTGCTTTTCTGCTGTTGTTTTTGGTTTCTGTTTCCTGTTTTGTTTTATGTTTTTTCCTAAAAAAATGAAAACCTGTTTGGTTGAGATTTGTAATATAAAAACTGAAAACAAAAACCTATTTGGTTTAGATTTATAATAAAAAACCAAAAACAAAAACATGTTTGGTTTTATTATCATGTTTCTATTCTTTTGTAATTATACTATTATGTGTAATAATTATAATATAATACATTATATTTTTAAATTAATTAATTATCATTATAACTAAAATTAAATATATGCAAATAAAATATTATTAAAATTACACATTAATGTCTAGTTCTTCACGGTTATAAGCAATAATAACCTTTATGAAGACAAAAATAGGCTGAACACTTGAGAAAAACAACGATTCACCACACAAACAAAACTATTACGTGAAGATAATAAAGTCATGTAGCAAAGTAAGTTCTCTTTTGTAAACAATAAGAAGACACGTGAAACTGGGCTTTGAAGAGTAGGTTCTGTTGCATTAAATGAAGGCTGTTACATTAAATAGTGTGAAGACAATAAAGTGAAGGCAAGTACTCCTGCGTTAAAGATACGTGAAGACTCGCTTTGAAGACTAGGTTCTGCATATTAAATGATGAGAAGAAAAAAGCCACAGAGACGTGAGGACAAAGGACAAATAATAACGTGAAGACGAAGAATAAAATAGCTGTAAAGACGAAGACGTGAGGAAGAAGAAAACAACTATATCTATACCATTATCGGATTTAAAAGACACGAGAATCAAGAAATGCTATTTTGGCTCTTTATAAAGAATCAGATGAGGTCTTTGTTAAAAGTTTAGCAGGAGAGGAGGCGAAACAAAAACAGAGCGGAAGTAGCATCGTTTTCTTTATCGTTACAAAAAATTGCAGAAGTTTATTCTCAAAGTAGAAGTTCTATGTGTTGCTTTTAGTAAGTATGGCTACATATCTTCTTCTTCTTTTTTAAAACAGTTTTCATCTCTGTTTCATCATACCTAGTTTTTCTATTTGGTTATGGGTCTGATGTTATGGACAAGAGAAATAAGAGAAATTGCAGAAGTAATAGGTAGGTATAAAACAAACCTGAAGGTGTTGAAGACGCAAAAGAGAAGAGGAAGTTGTTGCAGAGAAGAAAAAAAAGTTAAATATGATATGTTTTTATGAAAAAAGCGATTACGAAAACCTATTTTCAAAAATCACAAAAACGTTATTTTTACGTTTTCGTAAAATAGATGCCGTTTTTTTATTTTTAACAACGAAATATATAAACTTGTTTAACCAAACACGATTTTAAGAATTGTTTTTTAATTTACAAAAACCACAACCAAAAACTAAAAAAATGCAAACAAATAGCCCTTAGATTTTTATCGTTAACTGGATTGGATGAACCATGGGATAAACCTTATAGTGATTTTGTTTTAACTTAATTCCTTCTTTGGTTTTATTAAGATTCAATTATTTGTAGTTAACTATGCTTGAATTAATATTGCCAATGTATCATTTCATGCAATTGAGATTGAGAAATCCTTCTGAATGAGTAGATCTATCATAATCGAAAGGATTTGCACGTAAACCTAGAGTTAGATTGTCTTAAATCCTCTAGAATAGGTCAAACCTAATAGTGAAATTCACGAATCAATTAATACATCTTAGGGAACTAGAAAGAGGTTTCAGTTAATCAATTGAGGATTAGTTATTAATAGTCCAGAGAAAGATATTAACATAAGATAAGAATCTCTAGAGGCCAAAGAACTAAGGATTAAATTGACTAGTGAATTAATGGTTGCATGAGAAGTCTTAAAAGGATTCGAAATCTAGGTACCACTATTTTTCTTGATTTTTTATTATTTTAATCTTTGCTCTAGTTAATAAATTATGATGATCAATTTTAGTTAATAAATTGTGGACCTTAGCCAAGATCGCCTCGCTTTCACTGATGGCCTACTGGGAGCACGAAGGATTTCAACCACCACACCCGCCAACACCTTAATCTCGACACCTCTAAACAGAGAAGCATTTCTTAACTCTTTCTCTTTAAATTTTTATGCTTCTTTAACATTGAGGACAATGTTAGTTTAGGTGTGGGGGAGTACTTTTGATGTGGATAATTTTGGCTTTTGTGTGCATACTTTTGGATTATTGCGGCTGTCTTTGGTTGATTTTTGCATATGGAGTGCATGTTAACCCATGAAACTTGATCATATTAGTTTGGATGAAATTGGGTTCATGCATGAAATTAAATTGGGCTAAGTGAGTTTTAAGATGGAACATATTGATTGATTGCTCTAGCTGATCTCATAGACTTAGTCAAAATTTGGACATGCGAGTGATGAGGCAAATTGTGAAATTAAGGTGAATTCTTAACATCAACCTGTGAGCGAACTTGAGCCTAAATGACATCATCTTTATGTCATGCTATTTGTTTGAATTGTGTGATGCTCCTCTATTCATGTTGCCTTCAGAACTTGCACGGAACCGGTTTGAATTTATTTGATTACATAAGATATAGACATGATTAAGGCTTTCCTTGTTTTTACACCCTTAGCTTAAAATTGACCCACCTATTTATTTTCCTTTTGCAAACATTTTTGAGCCTTTATCCTTTTTTTTCAATCAATCACCTTATTTAAAAACCCAAAAACCCCATTAGCCTTACCCTAACACAAGTTGAATGAAGCATTGAGTAATTTGGGACTTTTATTTTGTATTTTATTCTGGGATATTTTTATAAGTACTTCTACTCATGTGATTATTATTTTCTCTTTTTTTATTGTTTTCCCTTGTTCTTAGCGTTATTAGAAAAAAAAAGGAAAAAAGAGAAAAAGAAAAGAAAAGAAAAGAAAAGGGAAAAAGGAAAACAAAAAATGAAAAAAAATAGAAAATGAAAAAAATAAAAAAAAAGAATAAAGTATAGTGGTACTAGTTAGTAATGAGTAGTAGTAGTCCTTTTTATTCATGTTTATCTCAGAATTTTAATTTGCGTGTCCCTTTTACTTGGTACTTTGTGAATACTTGTGATTAACCCTTTGCCACTTTACCTTACCTTTTAACCTAGCCCCATTACAACCCTTAATAAAGTCCTTATGATCTATAAGCTCATGTGATCTGAATGAATGATAACTGGTGAAATTGCAAGCCTATGGTAGTGCAACATGCTAGAGAGAGATTTGAGAGAAACACTTTGCCCTCAAACACTTGAGTGAAAGAGTGAAATCTGTGAGAAGAATTCGTTTTGATTTTATAGTTGCCTTTGAACAAAGATGTCTTATTTTGACTTCGTTTATTTGCATTGGTGAAAAGCAATTATGATATGTGTTGCAACTTAAATCCTACTGGCCTAAGTTAATGGATTGTGTGTACTTAATCTTATGAAGGATGAATTGACTGAGTGTAGTGGTTTGACATGTTTGCTCGAG
>JAOTBA010000009.1:876976-891527 GCA_025629845.1 Erythroxylum squamatum | reverse complement strand
TGTCAAATAGATGAGCTAAACTATAGAATTTCAGCAGCAAGCTGGACAAAGCGAGACCAAATGAAGCAAAACTAGAAGAGAAAAATAACGGAGTTGCGACGGAACAGAGAGCCGAAAGGCGAAGCTTAAGGAGGATCACTCGTTTGTAGCAACATACAAAGGCCTTCTCTCCGGACTAGGATTTTACGTTTTTTTCTGATAGTGGGATAAGAAAAGTTGATACTACTCATACAAAGTATTAAATTTAGTTTTCTAACAATTTCTTCCTTCATTCAATATTCTCCGCAACAAATAATGCATCATATCGTGGAAATCTCTGAACACCCTCTATAGAAAATTCAAAAGAGGCGCTGGCGCTGCAAAGTCAACCAAGCACACAATATCTCCTCAGTCCACATTAACTCTCCGCATCCGATTTCATTTCCTTATAAATATAAGCAGTTAAGACACTCTCAAACACAACTTCGCGTCTCGTTCTTTTCTCCATCTTCTTTCCGCAAATTCCGAGCAGTTTCTTAGTACTTCTCTCCCTGCAACTTCTGCGCAGTATCTTAGTACCAAACATGGCGGATCAGCCCAACGGTCACCAAAGAGTTAGTATCTTTCTCTCTCTGATATATGTTTATATATTTCTTTTAGTTTAGTTTTGTTTCTTTACATGTTCCGGTTGTATCGTCTGTATTTTGGCTAAGAAACAGATAAAAAGCGAAAACTGAAACAAGCTTTTCCAATGTTGTTGGAGATTTGTCTCTCCACTTCTCAACTGTGCGCATCTTCTGGATCACCATACATAAGTTTAGGATTTTTTTTTAAAAGTGATTTCTTGCCTAATATTAGTAATTTTAGAAAGTATTTTTATTTCCTAATACAAATCTTAGTGACAAGATTTAATGCTTCTTTCTTTCATAAAGTATAGAACGCCTTCTTTCAAGGCGACAATGAAGGTCTCTATACCTTTTGACTTTATTTGCATTTTTAAATTTTACTTTTTAGCTTTGACACGTACGATACGAGACTCTTAATTATCTACTCTTAATTATTAGTAAAACAAAATTTTAATGACCAACTACACCTTGTTCTATTCTATTAGTTATCGAATTGTATCCTCTTCAACAAACATTTCTTTTAATTAAAGTGATTTTTTATGCTTTTTTCTTAAATTTTGTAAATGAAAATATGGTTATACGACAGAAACCGGAGAAGAAAACCAAAGGCAGACAAAAGATTGAGATTAAGCAAATAGAAAAGGAAAGCACCCGGCAAGTGACCTTCTCAAAGCGTCGTGCCGGTTTGGTCAAGAAAGCAAGCGAGCTCAGTCTCTTATGTGGTGCAGAGGTGGCCATTATAGCTTTCTCTCCCGGTGAAAAAGCTTTTTCCTTTGGTCATCCCAACGTAGACTCCATTCTCGATGCTTACTTGGATAACCAGAGCTCTTACTCCGGCAGAGACTTGGAGGTCTTAACAAGCAGTAACAACCCTCAAGTTGAAAAGTGGAACAAGGAGTACGAAGATGCTTTGAAGCAACTTAAGGAGGAGAAGATCAGACTGAGAATGATTGAAGAGTGGAATAGGCTGAGTCATGAGACTGATTTGCATGGAGAGTTTTGGTGGGATAATGAGAGTGTTGAAGAGATGGGGCATGAGGAGCTGAAGGCCTACGTTATGGCCTTGCGCGAGCGGAGGAGGAATGTGGCTGTTAGGGCTAATGAGTTGCTATTACGGTATCGTTTCGACTTTAGCGATGGTGGTTTTCAAGGTGATGGTACTGCCGCTAATCCCTCTTGTTCCGGTGGTAGGGCTTTCTGAAGTGATAGCATACATATATATAGTTGATTTTCATGGAACGATCTAATTAGTGGCTGATATAGTACTCTTTTAAAGTAGAGGTCTTGTTTTTCCCTCGATTCTTCATAACATTCTCGATTCTTTGAGGTTAAAGTATGAGTGATTAGGTATTCAACTTTTATTATTTGAATTGTACAGAAAAAAAATTGTTCTACTTCAGTTTCGCGTTTATAGATTTACCATCTGATATAAAAATTATCAATCGAAAAGTAGTGCCCTTTTTTTCTTTTTTTCTTTTTCTTATGATCCCATAAATTAAAAGCGACCGCGTTACGGACGTTTCATAACTGACAAACGCACTCGTGTAAAATCCGACACTTGAATGGTTAAGTGCACATCCTGCGTGTAACAATTTAAGACCGTCTCCTCTTCGTCCATGTGTTTCTACAACATATCCTGTCTCTCTGCTTCACGTTCACTTTGTGTACACCATTTTCTTTCCTCCTTCCACTTTGCAACCATATTACGCAATAAGGTGAAAATTTTCGATATCCTCATTTGGGCTTTGATATTTGATACATTAGATCAATCATCAACTAAGAACGACCCAACATGGCTTTGCATGTTAGCAATGCATGTTTCTGTGTTTTCAGCCAGGGGAGTAGATTTCAGAGAGTTAAAGCTATTGCTTCTGAAGATATTGCTCCTGCGAAAACTGTGGAGGACAAGGTTAAGTTAGGAGGGTCTGATCTGAAGGTGACCAAGATTGGAATTGGAGCTTGGTCCTGGGGTGATACTAGCTACTGGAACAACTTTGACTGGGATGGTAAGCTTCGGAGGTTTTCAATTTCGTATGTGATAGCAAATTAGGGATGAACAAGACCTCAAGTGTAAATTAAGTTCTTAGGTTATGCGTGCATGAACTGCTAATTTAGGAAGCCTTCTCCATGGAGTTAATACTCCAAAACAGTTTATCCATGTTCGTGGTTAGTTCTGTATACAGGATGGTTGTACATCCAATTGATTTTCAATCATGTTAGCTCTGAACGTGAAAATTTCGATTATTCAATTTTCATACGATTTCTTACATACCAGATTTAGTTTTTTTTTGCGGCTACAACTGAAGATACAGTATTACTTTTTGTTCTTTCCCCTGTCTCTCATCTGCAAATGAAGCTACATGTTACTTTGTGTTCTTTCCTTTGTGTCTTTGTCTTCTTTTTCTCTAACTCTATTGGTGCATACTAAAAGTCCCTATTTTTTGACAATAATGTCAGACAGGAAAATGAAGGCTGCCAAGGCTGCTTTTGATACCAGTATTGATTGTGGCATAACCTTCATCGACACAGCTGAAGTTTATGGATCTAGGGTGAGAAATTGAAGCTATGTTTCCTTCATATCTGTTTCTCATAGAGCAACATCAAAGTGTCACTAAAACACTTCCATTCTCAACTGTTTACAGTTCTCATTAGGTGCCATAAACTCCGAAACTCTTCTGGGCCAGTATGTTCTCAAAACTTTTCGTGTTTATGGCATATAGTAATGAATATAGTAAATTTGATTATAATTTTTTTTCTTTTCTTTGTTATGTAATTTAATTGTTTCTTGAAGATTCATCAAGGAAAGGAAAGAAAAAGATCCGGAAGTAGAGGTCGCTGTTGCAACTAAATTTGCAGCTTTGCCATGGAGGCTGGGACGTCAGAGTGTTCTTACTGCCCTTAAGGATTCTCTCTGTCGTCTTGGACTCTCTTCAGTAGATCTCTATCAACTCCACTGGTATGCACTTTACCAGCTTATGAGATGCTCCTGTCTGATTTTGCAGAGGACGATTTACTCACAAACTTTTTGTGCTGGTCTACAGGCCTGGGGTATGGGGAAATGAAGGTGGTTCATTTCTTGCAACCTTCTTTTACCTGGGAATGGATGCATGGAACTGATAAAATCAATTTTCAATTTGTCGATCTCAATCAATTCAGATTGCATTGAAGCTTTGGTTCATTGAAGGTTCATTTTCAGGGTATATTGATGGTCTTGGGGATGCTGTCGAGAAGGGCCTGGTAAAAGCTGTTGGCGTTTCAAACTACAACGGTAATTCTCATTGTCCTAGTTGCAAAAATCAAAATATAGGGATGAGTAAAAGAAAAAGAGAAACCTTCAAACACAATGCCAATTTCATATATTGACTTGGATTCCTCTTCAACATAGAGAGTCGGCTTCGTGATGCATATGAAAAGCTTAAAAAGAGAGGCATCCCACTTGCTTCAAACCAAGTAAATTATAGCCTCATATATAGGGCGCCAGAGGAAAATGGTGTGAAGGCAGCTTGTGATGAGCTTGGTATCACTTTGATTGCCTATTCTCCAATTGCTCAAGGTGAAATCCTTATTAGTAATTTTTTCATGCTCTAACATCTCTGCGGTTACAAATTTTTATATTAAGGAATTCCTGTCGAAAGCAGTGATTTTCTTGTACATGTGTAAAAATGTGGTGCTCTAACATGGGGTCCTGAAGTTCAGTATTTAAGTGTAACCAGCCTATTTTAACTTCTAACATGCAACAAGTAGGTCTTTCTTTCTCTTTCTTCTGTCTTGTGCCATCAGAGGTAGTCCAAAGTGGAAATTCTCCTCCCCTTTTGCTAATTCCATGTTTTCCATCGATGGACTTGCAATGAAAGTGTTCCATGTCTAGTTTTGAGAATTTTTAGGAAGTTTACACTGGTTGTAGTTGCTGGTAAGCAACACTATGCGGCTGATTATATGACATTGAAAAATTTGATGGCATTATATAATAGTTAAAAGTGTCTGTCCCTGGTAATTTTATTATTCAGGTCTGTCAAAAGATGTTTCGTGAGATGATTCATGTTCAAGTAGAGCTTAAGTATGTCTTAAATATGGAAGTATTCAGCATAGTTGTTTCTAGCTAAGCATAAAGGGGGCAGACACATAACTTCATATGTTGTTTACGGAACTAGCTGCTTAGCTGCACTTGATATACCTTCTCCACAATACAGGGTCATGGGGAGCTTGGTGTATTATCTTTCTAATTGTTGTTTCTATGCTGTGGAGCTGATAAATTGTGCCTCAAACTTCCTTTGTACTTGTACAGGTGCTCTCACAGGAAAGTATACACCAGGAAATCCACCTACAGGCCCTCGAGGCCGGATATATACTCCTGAATTTTTGACCAAGGTAGGATATACTCAAGTTGTAAGAGTCTATAGAACTCTACTTTCCTAACTATGTGTGTGCTCTATAGCTTCAGCCTCTGATAAACAGGATTAAGGAGCTAGGGGAGAACTATGGAAAAACTGCTACGCAGGTTTTATTCTTCTCTTAGACTTCATCTAGCATGCTTGCAGTTAATATTGTCAAGTGCCTTTTACATCAATGCGTTCTGAAGCAACTTAGCAAAAGCGAGTTGTGAATGCTTTTGTAATGCAGGTAGCCCTGAATTGGCTGATAGCACAGGAAAATGTTGTTCCAATTCCAGGAGCTAAGAATGCAGAACAGGCCAAAGAATTTGCAGGTGCACTTGGGTGGAGACTAACAAGTGAGGAGGTTAAGGAACTTCGGTCCTTGGCATCAGAAATTCCACCTGTTGTTGGCTTTCCTGTGGAGAAATTGTAAATTGTCGAGAAGCGATACTGAGGCGTTAATGTTGATCTAATCCAACCATTGTGAGATGCCTTTATCCACTGCATGGACTTCTACTCCTTTAAGATTGTTTCATACAGCCGTAATGGTCCTTTCATCGTTCTAATCTTTGACAAATTACGTATGCAAAAAACAATCCTTTACTTCAAGTGACATTAATTTTCTGCAAATAGAAGAATAAGAAGCATTGGCCATGGCGTTTCTTGGCTTCTTAGAAGTGACTAATTCATTTATGTATTTTTTATTACGATTTATCACTTGGAGATTGGAACCCGAGGATCTTTGAAGGTTCATAACATGATGCCAGACTAGATGCCCTTCAAAAATCTTAAGCTAGCTAATAGCAATATCTGAAATAGGACCATAAAGGGGGTGTAACCCACATTAGGTGCATAACGTTGATTCTTGGTGAGGCCCTTTGTTCGTTGCCTTGAGACTACCTGATATACATCTCCTAAAAATGAGGCACGCCACCAGTAGGCAGTACTCTCTTAATATAACACCTATGCTCTTGCAGTTGCCTTGTTTGAGAAGATGAGGCTGATTTATACCTAATAATACTACTCGAGGCACATCACCTCCAGCTTCAACAAATGGCTTAACGGCAATATCGTCAATCTCGTAAGCATTTAAAAGAGTATGTCTCCTGTCCTGTGCATGACAAGATTTCAGGTATCGAACATAACCTTCGGCAATTTTGTTAGAATTGTTAAAATAAAAAAGGACTAATTGCACGAGTCAACTAAATGAAACATCCATTGCATTATCTTCTTCCATAATTACAACTACGTTTTTGTGCTTGAAAGGCACAATATGAGGATGGTGAACTTTTCATCATAACTGAGAAGGCTGTCTACATATAAATGACACTCCATCGCCCATTGCCCTCCAGTAGAAGATCGATCTTCTTCTCACGCAACTTATGCATAGTAATTTAAACTTGATTTCTTCTTTGCTTGCACTTGGATAATTCCTTCATTAAAGTCCTCGTGATTCACCTGGTTTCAGGTCCCATCAGTAAATTATTTTAGAATTCAGGCCCATAACAAGGCATGAGTTAAATTGTAATGCCAGTTGTGCCATGGGTTACCCAAGTGGAAGACAAATCAAAAAGAACCAAAATACCTAATCAAAACCATCAGCCACATAACATGAATTTGTCTTGGAGAAGATGAAAAAGTTATCGCTAACAGTGATACATTTATACCACTAGTCCGTGAGAATGCAGAATTAAGTTGTGAAGAGAGAATGAAAAAGTGAAAGAGGGAACCTCTGTGGCATCACGGCGAAGAGCTAACATTCCAGCCTCTACACAAACAGCCTTCAGCTGTGCCCCATTGAAATCATCAGTTGACCGAGCCAATTCCTCAAAATTAACGTCAGGATGAACATTCATTTTTCTAGAGTGGATCTACAATATCAGCAGAATTTATGTTGGAACCGATGAGGAAAAAGAAGCCTAGAGAAAATAGTTTTAGTCACAAAACCTGCAAAATAGTTTTAGTCACAAAACCTGCAAAATACGGGCCCTTGCTTCCTCAGTTGGATGTGGGAACTCAATTTTACGATCCAATCGTCCAGAACGCATAAGGGCAGGATCAAGAATATCAGCTCGATTTGTTGCTGCAACCACCTAAAATTCATACTAAATTTTAAGACTCATATTGTTCAACACAGGCACAAAAATACACTTTAAGCATCATTTTGAAACAGTCCTAAACCAGAACCTTCTATAAATGCTCCTAATAAGAGACGCAGCTAATGCCATGCAACATCATTGATTAACCAAACCTTAATTCTCTCATCACTGCTAAAGCCATCAAGCTGATTGAGCAACTCCAACATGGTTCTCTGCACCTCCCTATCTCCACTGACTTCACTGCTCACAAGAACAAACTATTTCACCAGCCAAGGTATAAAACTGTGTATACGCCATACTCTTCACGTCAAAACAAATTGACTACTCAATGATTGAAGAACTGATACCTGTCAAATCTCTTCGTTCCAATCGCATCTATTTCATCAATAAAAATGATGCAGGGAGACTTTTCTTTTGCAAGCTGAAATGCATCACGAACAAGTTTGGCTCCATCTCCTATAAACATCTACACAGGAACTAACTTCCCTTACACTTTGATGGGCCAAGAAAGGAGAAAATACAAGCAAAAACATTTACAAAGACATATCATTTGTAGAATGAAAAACTCATGAGTTTCCATCTCAAAGAAAGCAAGTACAGAGACAGTACAACATAAAATACAATCTCTTAGAACGCTAGATTGTTTCAGAAAAGATATATCTTAAACAAGAAATAACAAGAATCTTCAAGATGAGCAATTAGAAAGAGCATTCAATCTCAATTTCAATAAGCAGATAATGAAGTAAAAGAATGGGATATGAAAGGGTACTAAGCAACTTGTCAACAGAGTTAGTATGCAAAATTATCATACCTGCACAAGTTGTGGACCTGCCAGCTTTAGAAAAGTGGCATTTGTTTGTGCAGCACAAGCACGAGCCATTAATGTCTTTCCAGTTCCAGGTGGTCCATATAAGAGGACACCCTTGGGTGGACGAATACCCAACTTTTGAAATCGTTCTTTGTGAGTCATGGGCAATACAATAGCCTCAACCAGTTCTTGGATCTGTTTGAAAGAAAAATATGAACATCATAGGTATCGAACTTATACCATGGAGCATATGGGACAGCGTCGATCTACCTGTTTCTCCAAGCCTCCAATGTCATTGTAGTCTTCAGTGGGTTTCTCATCAACCTCCATGGCCTTCACCCGTGAGTCATACTCTGAAGGCAGAGTATCCAATATCAAGTAGCTGTCCTTGTTGACTCCAACTAGATCCCCAGGCTTCAACTTATCAGGGTCAACAAGACCAACAACAGGCAGGAAAATGGTCTAGATCAAACGTTAACATAAATAAGTCGGTGTAAATAATCATAAGTGGATTGGGGGGACAGAGAACTGTTTTGAACCAAAAACGAAAGATAATAAGCAAGAACGCAGAGTAAGACTGGTCACCTGACGAGTAGATGTTTTGAGTACAACGCATTTACCTTTCCTCTGAGAGTCAAGGTCAATGTTTGCACCATCTTCCTCAGCCTCATCTCCAGGATTCATTTCCAAAATCTAGATTAAAAAATAGAAACAGAGCATGAAGCTTTACTGCTACATCAGTACATTGTTAGTAGTTAGAATGCTGACACAATTAACAGAACAGAACATTGAGAAGAATGCAAAGATAATTTTTGGCAGACAAAGGTGTGTAAACAAAGCTACCTCAACAATATTACCAACAAGGTAAGGGAGTTGCTTATTCAGTTTAATTTTCTCCTGATTCTCCTTGATCTTCTCCTTTAAGGAATCGAGTTCCAGATTGGTCCTCTGGAACTCCTCCTTTCGAACACGAATCTCAGTATCAAGGAGGCGAGAAGCCAAAACAATGTCGTCAGTAGTCATAGACGAAAACTGGTCGTCTTCAAAGCTAGTATCCTCCACCATTGCCGATGCCATTTTGAATTAAATTATTATTTCACCTCTGCAACTGTAAATCAAAATCAAATTCCACCCAGAACCAAAAGAGAAGAAAACCCTAAACGATTATCAAGTTGTGCCAAGAAAGTATCGAAGAGAGATTTTCTCGAGATAACACAAAAGGTATAGTATAGTAATATAACGCACCGGACCAGAGAAAAAGAGACGAGGAAGAGACGGCCGGGCAATTGCTGAAGTCGATACCAAACCTGTATGTCGGGCTCAACTTATACGGCTTTTGTGTCCCACCAAAATATATATAATTTTTAATTACAAAAATATAAATAAAAATATATCTAATTAAATTTTTTATATGAATTATAATATAAGTGAAATTAATATCAAAAAAATATTCTAAAATGTAAAAAAGTTAAATAATATTATATAATTTTCAAAATAATCGTTAAAATAAGTTTGTGAATATTATAGAAATTATGTGTAAAATATAAGGGCAAAAAAGACTACAAAATAGGTTCATTAATTAATCTAAAAAATTTACTGAAAAGGCTTTTTGTTTTAAAGCTCCAAATTTGAACTTTTTAAAATGTTGTATTTTAGCTTTTGAAAAAGCTATTTCTATTAAAAAACTACTTTTAAATTTTACGATCAAGCACTCATTTTAAAAAAAAAACCGTTTTTACGATAGAAAAAAGTACTTTTTTACCTTCTAAAAACTTAACCAAACAAGCACTCAAAACTCTTCTTAATTAAAATTCTCTACCATTTTTTTTTGGGTAAAAGATAAAACACTCCCCTTACTTGAAATTTTGGAATAATTCTTGTACTTTAGAATTCTCGGAAAAAAAGTTCCTCTTATTTTACATTCAAGAAAAAAAAATCTTCAATAGTTGAATTTCATTAAAAATTAATAGAAGTTGTGATGTGCCAATATTAAGCCACGTGGATTTATTAAAACATATTGACATAGCCTAAACATGTCGCATGTACCAATTGTCTGACTAAAAAATTAGACCTACCTTAATTGATCCCATCTGACCTTCCTAACTTAATTTTCCAACCCACTCATCTGATTTTTCAAATCAATTCTCTCAAATCCTTGAACTAAACATACGAAACATATATAATCTTTGACGATTCTAGGCAGTAACAAAAAGCGTAGGCGAAAGCGACAACGACTTAAGTGGTAGGTGTTAGACCCCTAAGTCCAGACTGCGAGATCGTGAGAGTGTTGGCAAGCCTTGGCCAATACTTGGCACGCAGGTCGGCACGAGGAAGGCGTGTTGACGAGAGAACAAGGTAAAGTCTTGCAAGTAAGCAAGCAAAACCCGAGTAACTTGCGAAGTAGGCGAGGGATGCGGGAAGTATCAGCCTAAATCTCGAGAGTAGGCATGATTCAATACGCATGGGCATGTATAGGCGCGCATTGGCGGAAATCTTCGACAAGACGTGAGATTCGGATGCGAGGCCGCGCGGAGTTGAAAAACTAAGTCATGCGAGACTCGAGGGCGCGCGAGAAGGCGCAAAGGCATGTAAGACCCCGTGAGGATGCATAAAGGCATACAAGCACGACGAGGCGCTTAAGCACTTGACTTCGGCGAGGCAGGTCGAAGGTATGTGAATTGTGCGAGGTTTTATGCTAACTCGGTTTGTGACTTGTAACTAGTCAAGGAGCAATGAAACTGCACCATGAGTGAGCTTGATCATGGAAGATGGACTTATCCATGGACGTGCATTAATGGACTTATGTGCGGATAGGCTGTGGTGAAGACACATCAGCAGTGACGTGGCAACTGTGGAGTGGCACATGATGACGTGGCAAATGAGATCACAAGTGGATGAACATCATCTTTAAAAGATAAAGATCAAGGAGAAGGATCATCTGAAGATAGAGGAGATCTTCGTAGATAAGGATAATCTTTCCTAGATAGGGTGTAATCATTTAAATGTGATATAACTTAATCCTATGAGATAAGATAGGATAAGATTGTGATCTTTGCTAGTAGAATTCTACTAGGATTCTTAATCATCTGGAAGAGCCTACAAATAGCTCATTAGTGTGAGACCTATTCAATATTCACTCTTGGAGAGAAATCACTCAGAGGAGAGAGCTTTGAGAGTTGAGAGCTTTTGGGGAAAAGTTCTCATTGTAAGGGCTTCGAGTAGGGACTTCTTTGGGTGCTTCGAGGAAGAGGTACTCGTGTCTTTTGTTAACATTTTGTTAAGAATTAATGAAAGAGGTAGCTTCGGCTACATTTAAAAATCTCTTGTTGCTTTCTTTACTTTATTACACTCGTGTTCTTTTTGTGTGTGAGGGAAACACTTAAACACTTGTGTGCACATGAGGTGTTCGAGGGCTAACAGAGTTGTTCAGCGACATTCACGTGAGAAGGCTAAATCTTGCTTAAGCGGACCTAAGCGAGATTGTCACACGAAGGCGGGCGCGACTTGCGGTAGAAATTCGAGTCCGAAGAAAACCTTTGTGACAATAGGGACACAGGCAGTGAAGGAGACGACCAGGCAGTTGTTCATTTCATAGTTTGGTTAATATCTTTTGTGTGTAATCATTAGGGAAGGACTAAATTGTTTTTGAGTTATTTTGAAAATATGGGTACGTCTCAAAACTTACAGAATCATTTAGTAAGGTAAAAGGATTGTTAAGGTGGTCGTGGGAGAAAGATTTGAGACCTGATGTTTATAGTTATAGTACTTTCATTAATAGGATGGTGAAAAGTAGGTGTATAGACAATGTGTTAGAGGTGTTTGATGAAATGTTGGTGAGAGGTGTGGCAATTGATGTAGAGTGTTATAATGTGATAATTTATAGGTTTTTTTAGACAATGGGAATATGCTGAGAGGGAGGAGATGTGGGAGAGGTTGGCAAAAGAGGGGAATACCTATTTAACCTAACGTGATTACCTATAATGTGATGATTAATAGGTTTAAGGATATAAGCATGTGAAGTAAGATTTCAGAAGCTTTAAGGATATAGGCATCCAATAAGCTAGTCGAGGTTGATGTATGAATCATAATTCCTTATTGAAGAAGGAAAAGTTTCATGTCTCGATTGAAGAGGTCACTTGTTTAGTTGAACAGAAAGAGGATGAATAAGAATGTACATATTTTCCATTTGTTTGTAGGCTCTCTCTAAGTTAGTGAGTGAGGGCACCATCAATTTTATTTATTCCTTTTTAATTTTATGTTCGCTTTATTGTTGGTTGTTGTATTAACACCACAACATCAAATCTTATTGTGTATTTATTTGATATTGATGCAACTCCTAGTTCTGATGATCCCTAATAAAGTGAATTAGAATTCATTTAAAACTTGAGAATATCTGGAAGGAAGGGAAAGATCAAGGTTTTGTATACCAATCATAGTCGTTCTTAATGTCTATCATTATAAGGAATGTAAATGGGTTGAATTATCCTAAAAATAAGAGGTACTTTATGATTTTTTTGAAAAATAGGAATCCTTTTATGGGGGTTCGAAGGTGGACATGTCTGACTAGGATGTGTTTGGATGTTCTGGGGAAAATTGGGATTTCCTGGAAAATAGAAGATGAACCGATACAAACAGGCTTTTGATTCTTCTAACTCATTTCTTGAAAGATGATTTCAAAAAAATAATCTCTCAATTTGGATATGGGAAGAATGATTTATGGCTATTTGAAGTTACAACATTTTCTGGGCTCGTACAGAAATTTCTAGGCGAAGAAGGCAGAATTCAAAGTAGGATTGGTACATTTCGTGAGATCGGTTTCTAGAAATTCGAATTGGAGTTTGTTCTTCAAGGTGTCTACTTTCAAAGGAAATCAAAAATAGATAATTTGACTCACGGCAAGGCAGGTTAGGATGGATTCACGAAAACTGTGCAAATTTCCCGGTAAGGCAGTGCGATCGGAACGAGAACAAGATACTGATTTTTTTCAGAAAATAATCAAACCCAATTGTTTTTTAGTAAAACAACAAAAAAACCCAGACAATTTCTTGCCAACAAATTGAAGAAAAAATCTCTCAATATTTTCTGAATTTTTTTAATAAAACTGGATTTCTTTTGCAAAGAAAATGACAAGTATAAAAGGAAAGTTTTGACTCTTGGAATAGCCACAAGGATTTCGGCCCTTCAAGCTCAAAACTAACCATACATACATTAAAACTCCTTTAATCCTCCAATAAATTGAAAATGGGAGACCAAAAGGCTGGTTCAACACAGTCAAACCGAAACAACAAACAAGCCAATCCAGAAATATAAAATGTCAACCGACTAAAACAATAATACAAGCTGGACCAAATACATCAATCATATAATATAAAGTGTTAAATAGCATAATGTAAAGTCTTCAAATGTCAATTTTAAGGAGATAAAATAGTTGCCTTGTGATCACCAAATGGGCCGAAATTAGCTTGGAACTTAAGCATCAAATCCAACCCCACTTCACCTTGTTCTTCACCTGAATCCTTGTCTTCAACTTATGCCTCATTTTCTTGCTCTTGTTCACTAAAACCAATGTCTTCAACATCCTTGAGAGCTCGTGGGGATGGTCCTCCATCATTCGCTCCCTCTTGAGCGTTTTCCCCCATGGTGTCTTCCTTGTAAGGCTTGAGATCACTCACATCGAAGCTATTGGATATCCTGTAAGTCTCGGGCAGCTCCACCTTGTATGCATTGTTGTTGATCTTCTTGAGCACCTTGAATGGACCATCGGTTCTATTGCTAAGCTTTGACTTCCTTCCAAACCGGTCTTTCCTTAAATGTACCCAAACTAGATCACCTTCTTTGAATTCCATTGGCTTCTTCTTCTTAGCAAGTCTTGTATAAGCTTCATTGTGCTTCCTAATGTTATCCATCACTTGCTCATGAATTTTCACAATTTGTTCACTTCTCCTCTCGGCCACAACATTAGAAATTGGATTAGATTGCACAAAAGGAGTCAAACAAAGTGGAGTCAAAGGATTTGCTCCATACACAACTTGAAATGGTGAAAATTCCGTGGACCTAGACTTGGAACAATTATAAGCAAACTCGGCTTGTGGTAGCATGGCATCCCAACCCTTAGTTTTCCCTTTTAAAAGACTTCTCAAAATCCCGCCTAAAGACCTATTGACAATTTCGGTTTGGCCATCTATTTGTGGATGAAAGGCTGTAGAAAATTTCAGTTTTGTCCCCAATCTAGCCCATAAGACTCTCCAAAAATGACTCATGAATTTCACATCCCTATCACTAACAATGCTCCTCGGCAAGCCATGCAATTTTACCACATTATGAAAATACAAATCCATTACATGTTGAGCATCATTTGATTTAGCACAAGGAATGAAATGTGCCATTTTAGAAAACCTATCTACCACAACCATGACACTATCAAAACCCCTCCTTGTTCTCGGCAAGCCTAGAACAAAATCCATACTCACATCTTCCCAAGGTTTTGTAGGTGTAGGCAAAGGTGTGTAAGGGCCGTGGGCTTGGGATGTCATTTTGGCTCTACTACAAGTATTGCAACCGGCAACTAACTTAGATACATCTCTATACGTCCCCGGCCAAAAGAAGTTTAAAAGGGCTAGCTCATAGGTTTTCTCTCTCCCAAGATGGCCAGCTAGTCCACCCCTA
>JAOTBA010000009.1:847856-866506 GCA_025629845.1 Erythroxylum squamatum | reverse complement strand
GCAAAATTTACTATTCACGTGTATGTGTATGCATGAATATGCCAAAACAATTTTAAACACTCATAACTCGTTCCAAAAGACTATTTTACCCTTCCCATCGATAATGGGATGTTATAAAGAACCTACATGCTATCTATCTTATATAACAATTACGCACTTAGGACATCACTCAAGACAAAATGTATTCGTAAAGATGCACAACTATTATATAGGTATCTATTAAATGCATGTCTCCATATGTAACAATCACTTACTACCATTCAAAGGCACTCTCAAATTTATGTAGACATTACAAATTTAACTTAAGATAAAAGATAAATAGAAAAAAGATGTATTTTTTTAGGCCTATATGTTGATGAGTATATAATGACATAAAACAAAAAAAAAGCAATACACCTGTAACAACTCCTAATAATCTAAATTTCTTATGAATAGAAATTGAATTAATTATTAGAGTGCTAATACTAGAAACAACTTCGATATTGTTTAGAAGAGTTCATTGATCAATGGAATAGGTCTATAGTTGCACGTGGTCAAGGACCAAAGGCACAAGTCTAACCTTTTCATTTACTGTCCATGGCTCCACATCCTGACACTAATAAGTTTTTTAGGAGTGGGATAGCATAATGTGATAGAGTTCAACGCTGAAAAAAGGTTGAGAATTTAGAAGAAATTGCACAATAACTATGCATTCCGAGCATGAAGATGTTGGTTTTATATTGTCTAACCAGATGGAATTCAAAATTCAAGATGTTGGAGACAGTAACCAAGTTTATTAAGGTGTTCAACATGATGAGATAAAGAGATTCTCAATATCTTTACTTGCTGACAAAAGAGTAATAGGAGTTAGCCAAAGCAATTTATGTGAAGTTGGAAATATTTTATAATGTTACTGAGTTGTTCTTAGGAACAAAATATCTAACTTAACATAGTTGCTTTAGTAGTATGTGCGAGATCAAGAAAGTTATATTTGATTGGATATTTAATTCTAATAAGGTTATCCCAGTTACGACAGAGTAAATGATGGAGAAACTCAATTCTTACTGTTATATGATTGTATAAATTGTGGCAGTCATTTCATGTTAAACCTAAGATACAAGATGGAGGGGGTTTCTTTTTATTATGAAATATTGTATGGTGATCAGACTTAAGAGCATATTGATGTCATTAAACAATTTTGGTATGATTTGTTGAATGATTATCAACTAAGATTAGAAAAAATCAAGGATTCAGTTGTTTAACTCTAGCTTCAGGTTCAAATTTAGATTTAGCTTTAACTTAGACCAATGTAAAACCTACATTTGCAAAATTCATCAAAGAAAAAGAAGCGCTAGGAATTTTTACAACAGGATGGAGTTATACAACTATTTAGAGGTAAATAATATACCAAAGTTAAAGGTTTAGAGTTCAGTGTATTGCAAGACTCGATAGTTTTTTGGAGATACTATAGTGAAAGAACTATAGAAATGTTTTCTTGATCATGCAAGCAATTGTATGAGATCTCTTAGCAATTCCAGTTTCTGCTATTGCTTTAGAGTCTATTTTTAGTACTAGCAATTGGATAATTAGACCTCATCATGTTTGAATTCATCCTAATATTGTGGAAGCCCTCATGTGTGCCCAAAGATAGTTAGATGATGAAGATATTGAGGGTAAACTATACACTTTATGATATATTAATTTTTTATCATAATAAATTTATCAATTATAAATTGTAATATCTTATATTGTCTTTTTATATTAGCATAAGTATTGGTATAGGTACTAATCATTCAACTAAAATTTTCTTCAAAAAAAATTCAATGATGAAAGTATATTTGTTGATTATCGTGTGTTGAATATTCGTCTAATAGAATTATTACACAGTTGGGTATAATTTACATAATAATGTTTCTACATGTAAATGAAATGGTGCAAACTATTGATGATTCATATTACAACAATTAACTTTCCCCTTCCTCTACTGCAAATTTGTTATCTTTAATCTTTGTTTCTTAATTTACTTATTTTTCTTATGATTGCTTTGGTTTTTTACAATTGAAAATATAATTATTTACTTTTAAGCAAGTTCAAAATTGTTATCTTTGCCTATTTACGATGCTTTAGTCTCCATTCTCTAGATATAATTGATAATTTCTTTTGAATTTTTGAAAATATCATTATTACACAATTTGAATAATATTAACACTATGATACTCTTTTATTTTGATAATAAAATAATTTTTACAATATTATTGTGATATTTGTTGCATAAGCAGACTCATAAAATGAAAATGAACCAAACACCATTTTATTAATTTGGATTTTAAAAAAAATATATTAATTTTTTTTAAAGCAAATAGATTTTAAAAGACTAATGACCAATAAAAATAATAATTTAAACCAACATTAATTTTTTTAAAATTAAAACTGAAAAATATATATATTGTCAAAAGCAAGACAATAGACCTAACAATTTTAATAAAAAATAGGTTTTTAGATAACAAAATATATTATAAAATTTTTAAACAATCATTTTTAAAATTTTAAATTATTTATTATTTTAATTAGAAAAAGGCCTACCGAGCTTAATCAAATTTTAGTTTAGAGAGGCCTCATTAGGCTCGGATTTGAGCTTTTAGCCCTGATGCTCAAGCTACCTATCCTAAGGCTCGATTAAGCCTTGAGCCTCAAGACAGGCTTAGACCTGATCATTATCTGGCCCGAGCCTAGCCTAGCCTAGTTCTATAATTAGTTATAACAACCTCATATTAAATGAGAAATGAACTATATGACCTCCAAAAATGCATCAACACCAAGGAATACCCATGTCCCCAATCAAACCCTTTCCATTAATTCATTAATAAAACCACAATCCTTAATACATAATGTCATTTTGCAAACCAAATCTATTAGTATCCCCCATCAAAGTTTCACCAACCATTAGGATCAACCATTATCAATTCAAACATAAAACAAGTATATATAAGATCAACGGAAAAATAATCCAAGAAAAATATGGTTAACAATATAAGATGTCAAGATAACTTAATCAACTTAAAGAGTATCAACGCAACCATACCCATTGCCAAATTTAGAAATGTTAACCTTAGAGTTTGCCTCATGCCATATCAATTCATCAACAACCCTAAATTTCAGACAATGACATCTAAGAAAAATATAATTCAAGTTAATAACGGCAAACCAATCGACATAAGTAAAAATAAAACTATGGTACGTCAATGTAAATCCATCATTAACAAAAGTCATCAACAATTAATTCAAATATAACCTTAAACTTGAATTCAAGTTATGATTCATCCAACCTAACCATAACAGTCCCCAAAACCTCTCCGTGGTGGATATCTAACCAACTAAAACCATAATTCATAGAATTCATCTTCAGGAAATTCATAATTATATGGAAAATAAATTTTATGTTAAGGAGTATACCTTGAATTCATATAAGAAGATATGAAAAAAAATTGCAAGAAACTTGCAAAAATTCAACTAAGCTTAAGTTGTAGATGTAGGGACTTTCTTCTTTAACAATAATGCGCTTAACTCAAAATTTTATTATTTGGTGGGTGAAACTAATGGGGACAGTGAGTTAGGTGAGGCAAAATTCGCTAGGGAGATTATGGATCCTAATAGCTAGGATCTATGTTAATTATATCTATGAATTCTTATAATAGGTTTCACTTTTAACTCAGAAAGATTGTGGCTTCTAATAACAAGGAACTCATTCAAACCTCATTATTTATGGTGTGACCTAGGTTATATAGAACCTTCTATGATTACTACCTCAATCTTATATTAAATCTTCTATATTCATTACTTCAATCTAATATAATATAAAAGCATAAACAAATCTTAAGGCCATTTAATTTTTCATTAGACAAATGAAATCAACTCAAAACATACCATCTAGATTTATATCCCAATTAGTTCATAATAAAATATGGAAAACTAATAATCAACATTAAAGAACATGAAAAAAGTTGTACTCACGACTCGTTCCTTGAAAGTTATTAATGAATCTTAATTGATCTTCTTACTTTGCTCCGAGATTATCTTGCTTGTATTCCCAGTTGCTTTTCTCTAACTCTAAACCAATGTTTCAGTTTTTTGAAAACTCTCTTTATGTCAAACCCCCCTTCCTTAAGAAAAAAATCTACCTCTCTTTTTAAAATACCATACCCTAAATTTTTGTCCAAAATAGTTATAAAATAAGACTATATATACTCCCATGTTATTTAAGTTGCCTTTCTAAAAATTTTAAGTAATAATTCACTGCCAATAGAAGGAAAGGCATGGGTGCTAGTTACCACCTGTATTGGATAGCATAGGTTGAATACGGTGGGAAGTATTGGAAACTTAAAGAAATAAAAAGCTCTCACTTTGGAAATGGCAAGAACGCAAGTGCATATTAGTATCATGTTACTTCAGTAAAAATCTCTTCGAAAAATAGAATATGGCAAATTTGAACACCAAGGTCAATATGTGACTATGTTCCTCCTCCTTAAAATTTTCAAAATTGTTCCAAATTGACTAAAATCTTCTCCAAATTCATTCATTTTCCTTTGTGAGGCTGAAATAAAAATTGCATCACAATAGAAGTTATTTGAAGTACCAAATCTTATGAAAACTTGAAAATATAAGTATAATACTCTAAAAAGAAGCTAACATGTTGAAAATATAAGTATAATACTCTAAAAAGATGCTAACATGTAGTCTATCTAGAGCCCACAAAAGTGTTGTAAAAAGGAAAGTGGGATACATCAAGGGCGTTGTTTCCTAATGGCAACCAAGAGGGGGGTTGCATAAGGTGGATTCAAAGAACTAACTATTACAGTAGTTATTTGTAGAGCACTAGTTAACCACTATAGCATTTTAGTCAACTAGTATGCATTAAAAGCTCTAGATTTACTAGTTGTAAGAATACTAGTCATCCATTATTGGTTGACAATGTGCCTATACATTAACCATTGTTATAGCAAACTAACGGTACATCAACTTTAACAACTTTAACCTACATTAATTCATCACTAGCCCATATAGGTCAACCAATCACCTTAAAAATATGATTTTTAACATCTTTAAATGCTCAAATTACTCGTTGTAATTGTGAATTAAACTTCTCAAAAAGTTCTCCAAACTTTGTTTAAAAGATCAAGAAGCTTTTATATTAAGAATAAAAGCTTTAATGTATCTTTATGAATGGAAAGACTCGGTATAATCAAGTGAAGTAAAAAATTTATGTATGGTGAGTTTTTTAGAACATAAAAAACAAACAAGATAAGCTTTCAATAAGTAATACATAAAATAACCTCAATGTATCTTAATCTTTTTCTTAACTTGATCTTGAAATTGAAGATTGCAAATTCATCTTTTCTTTCATAATCCTTCCCATAAACAACATTAAACTCAATAGTAGTATTTACGTTCTATTAGCATCAAACAAAAAAGCCTTCCCATAAATTACTCAAGTAAGGATATTACTAGGCAACGCTATGAAAGGGTACCTAGGATTATGCAAAACAAAACAAAAAAAAAAACAAAACACGTGTTAGTGAAACTAAGATCAGCACCACAAGTATATAACTAATTATGTGTGCATCTCTAACGTCGTATCTTTTACTCATGGAGAGATATATACCTTTAGACTCTTTTCCTTTAACGATGCATCAGACTCAGTTTAGAAGCCAAGGTCTACCCTACCATCACTGCTAGAACCATAGATCAATTTTTGAGAGCCAATATAATGAGTCGCTATAGTGTCCCTTTGGCTATCATTATAGACAATAGTTCGAAGCTTAATAACAAAGGAGTACTTTGGCAATTCTGTAACCAAATTGAAATCAAGAATGTTTCCCGTTAGTCACCAGTCACCAGTCACAAACCAATGGTCAGGCATAAGTCACAAACAAAACTATCTTCTAAGTTATGCAGACTAGGGTAGAAAAGTTTAATGGAACTTGGGTACGTATGTCAAACCCGCTCTATGCCTTGGGTATATTGTACAACGCCTAAAATTTCAATATATGAATTACCCTTCAGTATGGCCTTCAGAGTGGAAGCTTTAGTCCCATTAAAGTTGAATGTGGAAAGTTCAATGGTAATTAACTACCAGTAAGAGACCATTGAATAGGGGTTGAGGAACAAGCTCGAGCTGCTGAAAGAATGAAGAGAAACTTCGTACCTTACTGAAGGATACAATTTACTAGCAAAGGATCAGGGAGTATAATGCTAAGTTCGTTGAGCAATCGAATATGTCTATGATTGCACGTGATGAAGGACCAAAGACACAAGTCTAACCCCTTCCCTTTGTTGTCCGTGGGTCCACGTCCTGACACTAAGAAGTTGATCTCTCTCTGATATGCCAACATGGTCCCCTCACATTTCAACTTTGCAATATATTCGGTCTTCCATTTCTGAGGTTTGAGGTTTGAACACATGCAACAGTTTGTTCAACAATTTCATCCATTGCATAGTCCCAAGTAAGCAAAGACAAAAACGAACATGAGATACTTCTCACGAAGAATTCATTCTATCAAACGAATAGCCTGAGGAAACAGCAGCCGCCATTTTTCCTCCTGGTATGGAAGATAAACAGATACGATGTGGCAGTCTTCATAGGCTAAGATAAGTTGCCACGCATCAACCACGTAAGGTTGACTTGTACTTTACATGAAATTCTTTTTTTCTTTTTAAATATATTAAGGTGGTCCCAAACTCAAGGCGTTAAAATGAACCAAAATCTAAGGTGGGCAAAATCGGGTGTGAGTGTATTACGTATGTTCTAGATTCGCGTAAGGAGAGTGGGTCCCATTAAATGATGACCACTGCCACTGCTGTATCAATTCAATTCCAACTTGATTCATTTTTTCAGAAAAAGGAAGTGCTGGTAATAGCAGGAGTGCCATGCTTGTCTGTGAATAAGCTCTGGGGTTAGTTTTTGAGATCTGAACTCGGGCTTTAGTAAGTATGAAACTATGAAGAATGTGTTTGGGGGAAGAGCAAGATCTGAGAGGCTCATGAAGAAGCTAAGGAGTGGGGTTTTGTGTTGTAGTGTAAGTGGTTTTGGATGACTTTTTCTTTTTGTTTCAGGGCTTTTGTCTTCCAAGAATGAGACTTTCTTCTTCTGGGTTCACTCAGCAGACTCAGGGAGGTATATGCTTTTAGCTTTTGTTTGCTTAGTTACTGTTCATTCTTGTATCCACCTATGCGTTCTGTTTTCTGGCTTGTACTATGCCTACGCATTTACTTCTGCTTCTTGCTTTAGTTGTATGCCAATTTTGGAAGCATTTAACTATCACCTTCATTATTGCTTCTAAAAAGTAACTTACATTAATGGTTAATCTCATCATCCTCAAGTCATACCTTTGATGCTACTGGATGGTAGTTAGTTGTCCTCTTTCTGCACACCACGTTCTAGAGAGGGTTGCTTCCATTTCTTCTCTCCTCTGTTGTAATCAATGCCAAGAACATAGGGAGGTGAATTGAATGGAGCAGAGCAATGGCTGCTGTTTTAACCACGATCAACCATTTCCATTTTCTCGTTAGTTTTGTTCGTGCATCTTTTGTCATTTCTAAGATTCGTACTTGTTATTTATAATACTATGGGTTTCATATTACAGAAAGTATGTATCCTTTTATGCTCCCAGAAAGTTTACTCAGTTGTTTTAACTTTTGCAGGGGATAAAAAGGTTCTGAATTCTGAGCTATGGCATGCATGTGCGGGGCCTCTTGTATCATTGCCACCTGTTGGAAGTCGTGTTGTCTACTTTCCTCAAGGTCACAGCGAACAGGTCATTACAACTTCTTTAACTACTTCTGTGATGATGAACAAATGATGGATTAAGATAGAGAACGTAGAAAGTTTGGAAATTTTTTTGCTTCTGTTCTGTCCATGTGCTCTCAAAATCTTTTTATAGATCAAGCAACTGAAACTTTGGTGATATTGAGACGGAGGTCCTCTGTTACACCTTTGAGAATACTTCTTTTATATGTCTAATCGGATTCACAGGTTTACACTTCTTTTATGCAGGACAATATTTGTTGATTTCCATTATATGTTCCACATACTTTCTGATTTGACATTAAAGTCGTGAATGCATTGTTTTGCTTCCTGATAATGTATAGAACAGTTGAAGTTGAGACGATTACAATGCAATACATATTATTTTGTTTTGCTGTTCTCTTTTCAAGAAGCCATAAATTGATTTACAGGTAGCTGCTTCAACCAACAAGGAAATAGATGCTCATACACCTAATTACCCTAGCTTACCACCACAACTTATCTGTCAGCTCCATAATGTAACAATGCATGTAATCCTCTTATTCCCTTGATTACTTCTGCTTATAATCATCAGAATCCAGCTGATGCTGCCAACTGCATCATGTGCTGCTCTAGAAAGCTCTGATTTGTTAAAAGTACAGGCAGATGTGGAGACAAATGAAGTTTATGCTCAGATGACTTTGCAACCACTAAGTCTGGTATGCCTTTTATGGACTTCTTATCTGTTAGCTTTTTACTTCTTCCTGCCCTGATAGATATTTTTATGTAGCAAGAGCAAAAAGACATATTCTTGCTGCCAGTGGAATTAGGTTCTCCCAGCAAACAGCCAACAAATTATTTCTGTAAAACGTTGACTGCCAGTGATACCAGCACCCATGGAGGATTTTCTGTTCCACGTCGTGCAGCTGAAAAAGTCTTCCCCCCTCTAGTAGGATACTTTTCACATTCACTTTTGTTTTTAGGGCGTTCCGTTATTTCCAAGCCGCTGATTTAGTTCCTTTTACTTGATTCTCTTTTCCTCTTCTCTTTCGTTATGTTTTTTATATGTAGGATTACAGCCATACGCCTCCAGCACAAGAGCTAATTGCAAGGGATCTTCATGAAAATGAATGGAAATTTAGGCATGTTTTTCGAGGTGAGTTTGTCTGATTGTTATGACTCCTATTTTATGTCATTGAATAATTATGATGTAGTATTTGTTTTCTATTCTGCAATATTTTACATTTTGTTATATTGGCACGAGAGTAACAATGAACTTCAGTATGTTCTATATGCGTAGATCTGATTTGAAGTATCTATTCTACCAGTGAATGCAGACTAGTAATTATGACATCATATGTCGCTCATATTGTAGCTTCCAAATTCGCTCGTATTATAAAGTTGAGTTGTCCTGTAAATATCAAAGTGAGTTGAACTTGTGAAATGCAGAAGAATAGGATGCTGCGTGGGTAGCACAAGCATCTGCATTTTTGCTAATGTCTGTTCCTCTTGTTGTGTTTCTGTATGTTAAGTACCAAATTCTAGTGGCTTGTTCAATATCAGAAGTATTACTTTACACCCAACGCTGTTCATTTTTACTTTGCCCTTCCTTAGCTTTCTCACACAGTAAACACAACCAATTAGGAACTTTTCTATATTGAAAATGAAGGTTTTAGACTTGAGATGAGAAAGTGTCTTAGGAAGAGAGGAAGAAAGATACATACACAACCAAAACAGAAGCCCTTGATCACTCTGATCATTTCATTTTTCTCCTTAAAATTCTCTTGTCAATCTCTTGATAGACTGTGCCAGTTGCAATTCTGGCGCTGTCAAATAAAACTGACTTTATTTTAACGCATTGAAATATTTAATTAGATATTTCTATAGTCGAACACAATTTCCTTGCATTGTAAGGACTGAATTCTGGATTCATATATTCACATGTAATTGTATTTGTTTTCTATGTAAATTTTCAGGACAGCCTAAGAGACATCTTTTAACGACAGGATGGAGTGTGTTTGTCAGTGCAAAGAGACTTGTTGCGGGTGATTCAGTCCTTTTCATCTGGTGAGATTCTGTACCATTCTCCATGCAGTTAGTTGTTATTAGATTTTACTTAGCCTTCGACTCATTTTGGTCTTGGGAACAATCTGTCTGATGTATCTTAACTGCCTTCATGAGAGACTAGGATGTGTGATGCAGTAAGGTTAGTTCCTTTATATACATTTGGCGGTCAGCATCAGTAAAATAGAGATTTGGAGTGTTAATATTCTTCACACATCTATTATAGTATTTGTTTTACAATTTTCCGTTTCTTTTAGCACACATTTCTGCTTGTAATACTGTTCTCTTCGTTGGCATGCTCTTTTTTCCTTTCCTACAGTTTGATGTTGCTGAAAGTTGTATGGTATGCTCATGAAACCAATGGATATAATGTGCCACAGGAATGAAAAGAACCAGTTACTTTTGGGCATTTGTCGAGCAAATCGTCCACAGGCAGTTATGCCTTCATCAGTTTTATCAAGTGACAGCATGCACATCGGTCTTCTTGCTGCAGCAGCTCATGCAGCTGCAACAAACAGTCGTTTTACAATATTTTATAACCCAAGGTAGAACAGTAGATGCTGATCGCAGTAGTCTGGGAAAATACTTGTGTTATTTTGAAAAGGTTATACAGTAATGCTATGTACTGCAGGGCTAGTCCTTCCGAGTTTGTCATCCCCCTAGCAAAGTATGTTAAAGCAGTTTATCATACCCGGGTTTCTGTTGGCATGCGATTCAGAATGCTGTTTGAGAATGAAGAGTCCAGTGTCCGTCGGTGAGCCTTTATTTGATGTGTTACATTTTTTGATGCCAAAAGTTTGTCCTTTTTCATGATTATGCTTAGTTTGAATATCAGTTGTCAGTTGCCTATTAGTATACTAAAATATACTGATAATTTGGCTTTGTCTCACACATCATTAGTCTCAGACTATTTGTACTTGGCTTGAATATTAGTTGCTGAGTTGCCTACTAGTGTGACCAAAATTTACTGATAATTTGGCTTTGTATCACACACGATCTATTCTCAGGTGATTGATTAGTTTTCTGTGAAAATGGTTGCTCCAAAAAATTATGCAGCTTTAGGGTTTAGAAATAAAATATTCTGTCTTGTTTAATAACTGCCGTGCGTTGTTGTTGGTGCTCAGATGTTACTTTTATGATGTCGAACATTTCTTCCATTGAATGCAATAACTTATTCAGTAGATGGTGTCGAACATTCCAGGAGCATTCTTTTACCAACTGTATGGGTGCTCCATTACAGTATTTCCTACCTCTTCTTTTCTTCTGTTTCTGTCAATCTTACTTCTTTTCTACCATAACTATGAAGGTTTTTGTGATTTCTTCCATGTAAAAGATCTAGGAGCTGAGGATTAGCAACAACTTGAAATTTGTTCTTGAGTCCAGTATAGTAATCTAGGTTGGTGTTTGAGAAGATTATGCTTTAGACTTTAAAGTGAATATATGGTAAGTATTTTGTATTGCACCAAACATGATCCAATACTCTGAACTTAAAAGGTGTAGCAAGGTATGTAAAGTATATAGAGGGAAAATACTTATATTTGATTTCTTGATGCAAGCAGCACTCTTCTTTCCATACAAAATTCTAAGATCAATAACTCAAAATCTATAGTTGATTGAGTAGAACAATTCTGTGTAACTATGATAAAAGTTTAATTTCTTGTATACCTAAAGTAATTCTTAGTGTTAAATGTATGAGAATGGCTAAATCCTATCAAATTTGAAGCATCAGTAAGGAGGTCAGCAATGTCGTTTGCCCTTGGTACCTTTTACCTTTTTAAGCAACTCAGAGGGATTTGCTTGGATGCACCTCGTCAAGTTTAGGTCCTTGTGGAATTCGGTGACATCCCACAAGGGTGGGTGTTAAATTCCCATGTTGAATAGGAATAATGAAATTGAATAGTTTATAAGTCTATAGAACATGATTACTGATCAACTCTTAACTATCTATTTTTGGGTATATGATTCTATAAAGCCTGAAGTGGGGTTGTTGTGAGGCCAATCTAGACTTGAATTATTATAAATGATATCAGAGTTGACCCCTAAGAGTACAATGTTAGGTCAAAGAACTTAGTGGAAGCTATTGGATCTGTATCACTTGGCAACAATGAGGGCGGGAGTGATGGCTATGGTAGGGACTATGAGCAAAGAGCGGCTTCTGACAGCTTCTACTTTAAGAGTATATAAACCTTCTAGTATTGAACCTTGATGAGACATCAAGGATATCAAAGGTTGAAGGAGGGGAGATAGTGACATCCCACATGTAGCAGGTGTCAAGTTCTCATATTGGATAGGAATGAGGAGATTAGATAGTTTACAAGTGTATAGAACATGATTACTAATCAATTCCTGCTAGATTATTTTCATGCTTGTGATTCTATAAAGTGCAAAATGGAATTGTTAGGTCAATATGGGTTGGTTTGTAACAAATCCTTGCATGGCTGTAGGTTCTTAAAAGAAGTACATTGTGGATTTAATTGTTTAATATAATGCATTGTGATATGCCACAAGAAATACAAAGCATTAGGACAAATGTTCTCATTAAAGTTACCGTCAAGGTCAGACGGAATGTAGAAACGTTAGGTTTGGTTTATTTTGTTGTAATGAAATGTTTAATCTATTGTAGGTTGTTTCACTGCTTCTGAATGTTGTTCAGTTATTCTTGCATTTAACTGTTGATTTGTCAGCTTTGTTTGAGTTAATGACATAACATGTTTCCTTGTGAACTTTGGTTTCTCATCTCTTCTATCTTCTTCTCTTTTATTTTTCTTGTTTTGCAACTGGTGCTAATTATCTCCTCTAATAGCCTGGTAATGTTTATACTCTGTAGCATACCTATGATGCATATTACTTGATTTTTTTACTCGATGCAAAAGTAGAAATATTTTGTTAGTTGTAGCATATCCTGAGCATTTATCACTTCATATTTGATTCTTTAATCTCCTTTCCATGATCAAATTGGTGTCTTCCTTTTTTTATATACTGTTTTATGACAATCGTACTTAGTTGATAAATTTATTTGTAAATTTTTTATTTATCCAGATACATGGGTACAATTACTGGCATTAGTGATTTAGATCCTGTACGGTGGCCTAACTCCCATTGGCGCTCTGTTAAGGTTAGGTGATCTTTCTACTACATGTGTCGAAGGACTACTAATGTGTTTAATTGTTTATTCGCTTGAAGTGATTGATGAAATCTTTTCTCTGTTAATTTAGGTTGGCTGGGATGAATCAACTGCAGGGGAGAGGCAGCCACGGGTGTCCTTGTGGGAGATTGAACCATTAACAACATTTCCCATGTATCCATCCCATTTCCCTCTAAGACTTAAGCGGCCATGGCCATCTAGACTGCCATCCTTTCATGGTACGATTGAACTACGCTTGAAGGTCAGAGGTGAATTTTTTTGTCCCTATTACAATTTGATACGAGTTCTCTGAATCTGCAATTTCAGGTCAAGATGGTGATTTGAGTATCAATTCTCCACTACTTTGGCTTCAAGGGGGGTTAGGAGATCAGAGAATTCCATCAATGAACTTTCAGGGCTTTGGTGTTACTCCATGGATGCAGTCTAGGTTTGATACCTCTTTCCCAGCACTACAGTCTGATGTCTATCAAGCAATGGAAGCTGCAGCACTTCAGGAGATGCGAAATGTTGAATCTTCTAAAATACCATCTCAAGCTCTTCTGCAATTCCAACAGCCACAAAATGCTTCAAATGGACCCCCTGCTTTGTTTCAAAGGCAGATGTTGCAACAGTCCAATCTTCAAAATTCTCTTCTTCAAAACTTCCAAGAAACTCAGGCTCATCTTCTGCAACAGCAGTTACAGCTTCGTCAACAGCATGGTGATCAGCAGAAGCAGCAACACCAATCACATCAACAGCAGCGAAATCAGCATCAACAACACCAATCATATCAGCAGCCGCAAGTCCCACAACCTCAACAATTTCAGCAGTTGTCTGCTCAGTACCAGAGCCCAAATGTTGTCTCAACTGTTGCTCTTCTTACTTCTGTCCACCATTCCGAGTCTCCTTTGCAACCAGTTCCTTCACAGAGTCAGCAACTGGCTTTTCCAGAACCTGTTCGAAATTCAATGGCCGCATCTGATGTTTCCTCGATGCAGAATGTGATAGGTTCCTTATCTCAAGATGCAACATCCCACTTACTAAACATAAATGGATCCAACTCTGTTATCTCTTCTTACTTGTTACCGAAGCAAGCAACACTTGATCGTCAAATAGCTAAAGGAGATGCTCACTTTGTACTTCCACAAGTGGAACATTTAGGAACAGCAAATTCAAGTGTCTCTGAACTTGCTACAATGTTATCTCCATTTCCTGGAAGAGAGTACACATCGTATCAAGGTGATGCTGATACCCAAAACAACTCTGGAGTTAGCATTGATAACTCTCCTTTCATGCTGCAGCATGGGATATCAAACCTGAGAAATATAGGCACTGAAAATGACTCATTATCAATGCCATTTATTGCATCTACTTTCACAAGTGAAGCAGGAGGTGATATTCCTCTTAATTCAGATATGACGACTTCAAGTTGTGTTGATGAATCAGGTTTCTTGCATTCCTCTGAAAATGTGGAGCAAGTGAACATGCCAATCAGAACATTTGTGAAGGTAAATGTGAGCAACATCCTATCCATGCATGCTTTTGTAATAATACTTAGTGATTACACGTGTAATGATTCTTCTAATTTACTGCCATGTCATTTATGTGTTAGTAGTCTTCAGTATTAAGTTCATGCATATTACATGACAGATCACTAATAGTAGTCCGTATACTTTCCATGTTTTGAAGTTATTATTTGGTTGGTGAAGTAACTATCAAACTAGTGAAACCCAGTTATGTTTCTGCAAATGATGCACTCTCACTCTTTACATCCTTTTTTTTCTAGTTTTCAGATTTGTTTATGTTATTTCTCTGGTCATCTGCAGCCACTACTACTTTTTTGAGCTCTATAAAGCCGATCTTTTCATGGTTCACCTTCAATTGATTACTGACCTAAGTTAATATAATTTTGTCAGGTTCACAAATCAGGGTCCTTTGGGCGCTCCCTGGATATTTCCAAGTTTAGCAGCTATCATGAGCTGCGCAGTGAGCTTGCTCGCATGTTTGGCCTTGAAGGCCAACTAGAGGACCCTCGAAGATCAGGCTGGCAGCTTGTAGTTGTTGACCGGGAGAATGATGTTCTTCTCCTTGGTGATGACCCTTGGCAGTAAGTGTTCAGATATGTTTTTGAAGCTTTTATTCACTTTATGATAATGTTTAAATCTTTGTTAGTTGTATTTAGTGATTTTCTATTTATTTTCTTCCAGTTTTTCCATGAAGAGGAAAAGAAGCATTTAAAGTACCTGTTATTTATGTTTAATTTTTTGGTTTCAGGGAATTTGTTAATAATGTGTGGTGTATCAAGATACTATCTCCTTTTGAAGTGCAACAAGATGGGGAAAGAAGGCCTTAGTAGTGGGATTGCAGCTCTTGAGTAGAAAGATCAAATTAGTAGGCTGCAGGATTGCAGCTCGAAGTAACTCCTTGAATATTAAAGCAGCAGACGTTCTTATGCTTTTACATCGAGTAAAAAGAACTAATTAGTGCAGTACTGAGTTGTATGTACTGTCTGTTGTAAGTTGTATCCTTAGACACCACCTTTTTCTTTGAACCCATTTTGTGGTTAAAGAGGTGTCGTAAATCAGATTCTGATAATGGCAGGATATATATATATATATATATACACTGTATATTATTTAATCTGTTCTGTTATGCCTGTGTTTTAACTTAGGCCTAACTCTTCATCATCTGGTGTGATAAGTCTCTGTTGGAACTCTTTGGAGGCTAATATTTGTAAGCCTGATTTGTTGAGTTTACTAACCAATACGCAACGCGGGCAAGTTTCCATGTTTCTTTTCAGGAAGAAAACGACAGTGTCTGCTTAAAGACTCGTAACTAAGATTACCCGAGTTTGACTTGACTACCAAACTGGAAAACTCAACACAAGACCATCTGGTGCCCAAACCTTAAGTTCAACACAAGAAGGTTTGGTTCACGTGCGTTTCACCTCACCCTGCCCAACCTTCAGTCCATCTGTGATTGCTATTATTAACTTTACATTTATCCTATTCTATTATGTTCTAGGGAATAACATAGTTAGATGCAGCCAGTTATCTTCCTCAACTATAGGAATGGTAGCTATATATTACATCTTTGCCAAATAGATAAGATAAGAACACACTAAAACGTGTATGCTTTCAACAAGTTCGGTGGCTGGAGTCTGGGAAAGTGATTATTCCGTGGCTGGACAGAAACAGTGATGGAGTCATCAGAATACAGACCATTGCTATTGGGACTTGATTCTCATTCTAGAATTCCCGACTTGTCATCAACTGCAGTAGAAGAATTTTTGGAGCAAAGTCCGGTGGCCGCACGGTGGTGGCCAAGACTTTTTGCATGGGAATCAAGACTACTTTGGTTACTATCAGGCTCATCTATAGTTGTTTCAATCTTCAACTACATGCTTAGCTTTGTGACGCTTATGTTTTCTGGGCATTTGGGTGCTGTTGAGCTCGCTGGAGCTTCTATTGCTAGTGTAGGAATTCAAGGTCTTGCTTACGGAATCATGGTAACGAAAAATTTCCGTACTATTCTTAGCATAAATAAATGAAATGAACATGTTAATGTTACAGGCTTTTTAACAAATTTTCTACTTTTCTTTGGAAAACAAAAGCTGGGTATGGCCAGTGCTGTGCAGACAGTGTGTGGACAAGCTTATGGAGCGAAGAAGTACTCAGCAACGGGCATTATTTGCCAGAGGGCAATAGTATTACATCTAGGAGCAGCTATCCTGCTCACTGTCTTATACTGGTTCTCGGGAACAGTGCTTCGAGCTATTGGACAATCGGATGCTATCGCCTACTATGGCCAAATTTTTGCTCGTGGTCTGATACCTCAGCTATATGCATTTGCATTAAGCTGCCCTATGCAGAGGTTTCTTCAGGCACAGAACATCGTGAACCCTTTGGCATATATGTCTGTTGGGGTGTTCCTTCTTCACATTCTGCTCTCCTGGGTTGTTGTTTATGTGTTGAATTATGGGCTTATAGGAGCAGCTCTGACACTGAGTTTCTCATGGTGGCTACTTGTCATCTTGAATGGACTTTACATTGTTCTAAGCCCATCCTGCAAAGAAACTTGGACAGGTTTATCCGTCAGTGCATTCAGAGGAATATGGCCTTATTTCAAGCTCACAGTGGCTTCTGCTGTCATGCTCTGGTACATCCGCAAACTTTCTGTGTCTCGCTACGTAATCATAGTTCATTTTTGCATGGAAGGAGTTCTGAAGAAATTCTATGGTGTGTTAAAGAGTAGCAGATATATTTTGAAAACTGAAGTCTCTGCTAAAGTAATAACGTGCTTTTTTGTACGTGGTACTTACAACGCAGTTTAGAGATATGGTACAATCAAGGCCTTGTGCTCATATCAGGCCTCCTCGCCAACCCAACAATCTCACTGGACTCCATCTCCATTTGGTATGTCAGGGTATTTGATACCCATCCACAACTGTTTTCTCTTGTTTCTCTTGCATTTACTTGGTACTAACTTTGGAACCAAAACTTGATCAGTATGAATTACTTGAACTGGGACATGCAATTTATGTTGGGACTAAGTGCAGCTGCCAGGTTAGTAACTCATGTACAAGCCCTTCCTTTTCTTTTCATCTTGAACGTGGTGTCTGCTGCCTTTTGTTTGGTGTTGGCTAACTGATTTATCTACAAAATAAACACAGCATTCGAGTGAGTAATGAACTAGGAGCAGGCCATCCAAGAGTAGCAAAATTTTCAGTGGTCGTAGTAAATGCAACTAGCATTCTTATCAGTATAATTTTCTGTGCAATCGTTCTGATATTCCGGGTTGGATTGAGCAAACTATTCACAACTGACTCTGAAGTGATAGAAGCAGTGTCTAATTTGACTCCGCTGCTTGCAATCTCTGTCTTCCTCAATGGCATTCAACCCATACTCTCAGGTGATTGACGTAATGAAAAAAAAATATAATTGGCAAAAAATTGACACTGGTGTATGAAGGTTTCGTAGAGCACCATAATAGCGAGTTTCTTGTTGTACTTTTAAGGTGTCGCAATTGGAAGTGGATGGCAAGCTGTGGTAGCTTATGTTAATCTAGCAACTTACTACGTCATAGGACTTCCCATTGGATGTGTCCTTGGCTTCAAAACCAGCTTAGGAGTAGCAGTAAGCTCCTTTATCCCTCTCAAGATCAAGACATTTACGAGCAAACAGAGGAAACATTACTAATAATTTCTGAACTCTTTCCAGGGGATTTGGTGGGGTATGATAATTGGGGTTCTTCTGCAAACAGCAACTTTAATAATTATTACAGCAAGGACTAACTGGGATGCAGAGGTATATGCCTAAGATTTACGTTTACATTAAGTTGCTTCTTATTTCTGATGTTATTGGTGACGGTCGTCAAAACTTTCGTAGGTTGAGAGAGCGATCCAACGTTTGAAGACATCTGCAAATGAAGAGACCTTGGACTTGGTAGTCAGTGTTTAAGTTGACTTTTGTGACTAGGGATGGCAATGAGTAGGGTTCGGTTCGGGTTTTACTCAACTCATATCCATATCTACTTTTTATGACTCAACCCATATCCATATCCATATTCATCGGTTTTTATGATTTACTACCCATATCCAAATCCATTGGATTATTCGGGTTTTTTAGATATCCATCGGGTTGTATAGTATATAAAAATATAACTTCTAAATTGAAAATATGGAGAGTAAATTTTTGCGAACGC
>JAOTBA010000009.1:831804-844014 GCA_025629845.1 Erythroxylum squamatum | reverse complement strand
AATTAAGATCAATTTATAACAATTTTACTAACAATTTGCAATTCATATGAGCTAATCACAGGGAATCAATTTAAGCAAAAAAATCATCAATTAGGAGTCAAAAAGTTCATTAACACTTATAAAAATGCAGCTAATTTATAAGATAAACTTAGCTCAATCAGTGACCTACCTTCCTTGTATGATGTTTAAGAAGCTTCTATGCAATAGATATGTTATCACTTATAGATCTCCCAGAAATGTAGGCTCCTTGAGCATGATCAATATGACATGGTAATATGACCTTTAGTCTTTTAGATAGTACTTTGCATATGATTTTATAGCTTGTGTTGCAATAGGTTATAAGTCCAAAGTTTTAATTTTTTTTTGGTTTTTTCCTTTAGTGACTAGAGTGAGAAGGCCGTGTTAATTTTTTCAGTAGCTTTCCCTTGTCAAAGAATTCCAAGGCTACTTTTACTACCAGTTCACTGGTGATTTGCCATATTTTTAGAAAAGAAATTGACACTAAATCCATTTGGACCAAGAGCTTCCTTTAGATTAAAGGATTCAAGAGCTTTGTTTATCTCCTAAGTAGTTACAAGTTTAAGGAGTGTCTTGAATTCTTGAGTTGATAATTAAACCTATATGAATTTTTATAACAATCTTAGAGAGGAGTGAGAGTTGGAAGTAGAGTTTAGAAGATTGGAAAAGTTCTCCTATAATACCTTGACAATGTTGGTTTGGGATATTAAGATAATAATTGAGTGGCTAATAGATACAATTTTATTGTTAGCTTGCCTGAAATAATTGCTTTGCGTAATAAGGTTGTATTCTTATCTCCATGTTGCAACCAGTTCACCCTAGATCTTTGTTTCATTAAAGAGTGGTGGAATGTCAAAGCCTGAGTGAAATTACGTAGAGCTTGTTTCTTATAATTTTTTAGCTGAGTAGAAATTGGTTTATTGTGGATGTCTATTTGAATTTGATCCAAGTCTCTTTTTACTGTGTTTACTAGAAAATTGCCTATGTTTTGTTTGTGAAATATCTTAATTTCCTCCTTGGTTTTTTGAAAGCTTCCTCATGAGAATGAATTGCTTAGTAACCTCAACATGGTAATTGAACCCTTTTTTCACCACTTCCTGAAAACACATAAGATTAGAAAGAAAAATTTTTGAATTTGAAGGGTCGTTAATTTTCTTTTTGGATATGTTTAAGCAAACAAGAATGAGGGAATGGTCTGAGAGCTTTGTGCGAATTAACTTGAGTGTAAGGAAATTCCTACAATTTACTCCATGTTAGTAAGGCTCTTGTCTGTTTTCTTTTGATGAAATTGCTCTCCTTCTGTTTATTACTCTATATGAGGAAGTTCCCACTATAAAGGAGATCGATCACTTAAAATTCATTAAGGCAATTCTTAAGGTCTTCACATTATGGGCAATCTTGCCCTCTTATTCCTTAGCATACATTATGGCTATAAAGTCACCTAGAAGTAACCAGGGGTCCTTCATTAGGGAAGCAATACTCCTAAATGTAGACCATAGAGTAGTCCTTTGAAAGTAATAGTTGAAAGCATATATAAGGGAAATGTCGATGTTGACTTTAAGCTCCAGCAGATGAACCTCTATGTGTATGATTTGACATGAATTATGGAGTTAACGATTGAAATTTTTGCTTCATTTTAAACTATAAATATTCCTCCATTAAGATATGTTTCATAGTTGTGTATTAACTTCCACTGACTTGGCAAAAAAATCAAAACATCAAAGTTGTAATGCTTTACTCGAGTTTCCAAAATTCTAGTAGAATAGGCTTATTATCCTATATGAAGTCCTTTAACCAAAATTTTCTCTTAGGGGAATGACTAACATTCTATGCTGAGATGATCATGAGGCCGGGTCTTGAGGTGGGGGCCTTTTCCTTCTACTGGATCTCCTAGTAGTAGGTATAAAGCATAGTTCCTCATTATTGTAGATGTTAGCATCTGAAGTTACCATATTGGGAGTGCTACTTGAGAGTTTTTGTCATTTTATGACTATTCATTCAAATCTGTGTTGGTTTTTCTATTATGATCAGCTACTAAATCCTACTTATTATTGTTGCCTTCTTCTATTGTTTCTTCTTCATTCAGAGTTTATATATTATCAACATTTTCCAAGTCTTAGGATATCTGGACTTGAATAGTTTACCTGTGGCCTTCCAAGTTTTCCCAGGTGGTGTGGTTGGAGGCTTCCATGCATAGGATACCTTAACTACATCTTCTACCAACTCCAAGTTGTCATTCAACTTAGGTATTAGGATCACTTCTAGTAAGTGTTTCATGGAATGAACTATAACACAAACTCTGGCATAGTTTATTCTACTAGTTTCTGCTGTGGTTTAGTTCATGCAGATAGCCTTGCCCAAAAAACTTGGTAGATGACTTAAATTAGTTGTTGTCTAATACTCTAGAGGAACGCCATAGTTGCACATCCATACAAGCATATTAGCTTACTTGATCTCTTTACAGTTTATTGTTACTTTCAATTTTTTAGTAGTAGTGGTTTGTTATTCACATGCCAAGGGCCAGATTCAAGGACTTTTTTGGCATCTAATTTACTATAGAACTTGAATAGGAAAATGTCCTAATCATTTACACAGATATCTTTGAATCCTAACGATTTGCATTTGTTCATTTCCCAGGATTTCATACAAGGAAGGATATTCTTCTGTCTAATAAGAATCCTATTAAGGTAGCATTCCAGAGCTCAACACTTACTTTTAGTTTTGTAACATGTGGTGAAACAATTTGAGAGTTATAAATGTTCTTTGGGGGACATTAGGAGAGTTTTAACTGTAGATTAGAATCTCCAATATCTTGAGTCTATGATCTCCTTTCTTTTCTTGTAGGTTCAAGGTTATTGGCTTCAAATTCAGGGACAAGAATGGGGGCGGAAGATGTAGTAGGTAATGGTGGAGAGGTTGCAGGTGTAAGAGAGAGAAATGTAGGAGCCTTAGAGCTTTCCCTATATTCCAGTACTTGCATCTTGGGGGGTAGAACAAGAAGCTCCTTAAGAGTAGACTACTCAAGGTTTGTAGCCTTTCCATAAGGTTACATTATGGAGTATTGTGCAAGAAAGTTTCCTAAAGTAGCTTCTAAAAACAATAAATTACATTGCAGGGATAGCGATAATTAGAGAACAACCCTTAGAGTTAATCTGGCGGCAAGGATCGAAGATGAGTAGAGGATAAGCAAGAGGAAGAAAAGAAAGGACTGTAACTAAGAACTGGATATTATAGACATAGCCCTTAGAGTAACTAAGTCTAGCTGTAAGGATCGAGGATGAGTAGAAAATAAGTAGAAGGAAGATAATTAGATGACTGAAGCTGAGAGCATGAAGGAGAGGTGATAAAGGAGACTTAGACAACAAGAACAACATAAGGAAAGCAGCTGAAGTAATTAATAGAGGAAGCCATAATAGTAAGAGGTTGGAGCTTCTCACACTAGCCATTTACATAACCTTTTGCTATAAGACTTGGAACAATTTATGTTAATATTGATCAATTTTTTTATTTTAACTACCTAAGATATAATGATTTATAAGAAGATTTGAATGATACATTTATTATACATGGTAACATATTTTATAAATAATCCTTCTTTCATTATAACATATTACAACATGTAATTAAGGTGATAAAAGGATAAGTTTTTATATTTGTATTTATTTTTTCATCTAAAACTTTTCTTAAAAGTGAAAGGATAGAGAAACAATGATAAAATATAAAGTTCTAATATTGTTTGCATGTTGAAATCTTTGCCAAGGTTAAGTTGAACTATTTGCTAGCTAGGGATTAAATGATTCTCATTTTGTATTTGATGGCCGTGAAAAATATTTAATACAAAAACTACTTTACACATTATCTACTAATAGTAAATTTAAAAATTGAGCTTCAAAACATCATTTTAAATTTTTTTGAAAAGTTAATCATAAATAAATTAAGTGAATTTTTCAAATCAAATGACTAATCTTATATATACTAAATATGCCTAAAGTATTTAACTATAACTTCATTCCACCACCACAAAAAAATCTCCTTCAAAGTTAAGAAAAACTAATATGTTCTTAGTTTATCTTTAAAAAAGCAAATATTCAAGTTAAAAAATACAAACTTAATTAACTTTTAGGACATATTTAATATAACTACTTTTTGAATAATGATATACAAAATTTTACATGGCACTGACAGCACGTGTCAAGTGCATTAAAAAATTTACCTGACTCTGCACACTAAAAATTTATAGCTATGATGAGTCAAAATCATATCTACATGGAATGTTCTGTTAATTATCGTAATGACAATAATTGATGCAAAGGAAATAAAAGGGGGGTTTTAAGTTGATGCAATCAAGAAAACAAAATAAAATTAAACTATGCAAGCAATTTATAGAAACAATCAAAAGCGAGAAAAGTGTCAAATATGTGTAAAACCTATTCTTTGGTTCAATCTCAGCCTACGCACATTTTAACATACATCATTGCATTATCGTCTTCAAACCTCTTTTCAAACTATTGATTGCGAATTAACAACAAGCTCTGTTAATCCCGATTTTTCCTTAGGTTATAGTTAATTAAAACAAGCTCTTTGATTAACCCTAACTATTGGATAACCTAGAATAAGCTCTCTATATTTAATAAGACAACCGCCTTATGAGTGAGAGAAATAAGCCAATCTAAGTAATAATCACACAGGCTCGAATTATTTAAGCTAGGTTACGTCATCCCTAATTAAATAATACCATTAATTGCGATAAACAAATTCAAACATGACTATTACGTATCGTATTCAAAGTTCTATCAGTGGGTTCTCAAGAAAAAAATCCAATAGAGCATCAAGATCATTATTACACAATACTCAATCAATAAACACAAGATAATGTAAATAATCTGAAAAGAGGGAAAGAACACGATACACAAAGATGATATGCTTAAATGAACTCCTTGGCATTGACTTCACCTCCGAACTGGTGTTGGGACGGTTAGCCCTCCATCTTCTTCATAAATCTCTAAGAAAGGGCCATGAATCGCCTTTAGAGATGTCAAAACTCGTAGAAGAAATGAAGAAAATCGCGTCTGTTCAAGTATGCCTTCTGCCTTCACAAAACATTGCTTTTATAGTAAAAAAATCTAAGTTACAGGAGGGACAAGTGGCAAGTCTACAGGCGTGACTTAGTGTGTCACGCCTGTGAGTATGAGTCATGGGCGTGACAAAGACTGTCACGCGGTCTCACGACCATGACTAATTTTGCATGGCGGTAAGACACATCCCAGGGCTATGATCTTGCATATCTTCTTTCCTATTGGTATTTTCTTGTCTCTTCTTCATTCTAACCCTTCTCCTTTTTGCTCCACGAAGCCGATTGAATGTGAATCTCGAGAAGATAGCTCAATGAGTATGTTTTCAGCTCATTTTAGCTATTATACTTCCAAATTGTACCTAAACTCAAATATGAACTAAAGTGAGTGTCTTAATCATTTTAAAGCATTAATCACTAAGTGTCAAGGATTAAATGTATCAACAATTAATTAAGTACATTTCAGGCACTACACTATTTTACCAATGGTGCATTCAAATATGAATCCTTTTTAAATGCTACTTAATTAATAAATGATAAACTTGCAGTACGTTATATCTCCTTTATTGTGTTATAAATTATAGATTGTATAAAAAACTAAAATCTTGATTCTTTGTTACATATTCGACTCTACGAGGCAATTCAAGGGAAGGAGTAGAAGTATTAACTCAATTGACATTATAATTAAAAAGAAATGCATTTCTACTTGAATAAATATCTTATAATCCTAACCCTTGTACGAGTTAAGTGTTAGAGAGGGCACATCTGTATAACATCGTTTCTAGTGATCTAGAATGTATGAAAATCATCCATAGCATAATGTAGAAGTCAATCTTAGAAGTCCAAAGATTATGTATACATTTGATTTGTGGTATGAGTCCGAAGATCGTTATTAGCAATTTCACTAATAATGTTATTGAATTTTTGTCTTACATTATAGGTTGACTACATGCAAATTACATTATTTTTATACCACAATAATTAAGATTCTATTAGTAGAAGTGATGTAAATAAAGTACATTGTTTTTAGTTTTGTGGTCAAAAATTAATCAATTGTTGATCGGTCCTAAAACAATGAAATGAAATTGATCTCAATTTAGGTGTCAATGTTTAATATACCAACATAAACATGATTATCCTATGCTTATGTTAAGTATAGGATGTGCTTCTCCGAAGCATAGTTTTGAGGGGTACTCTTTCAAAACCGCACACACATACAATGAACAAATAGTGTAAGGATACCAATATCCCTATCATTATCCAGCGAAAAAGTGGCATTGGAAGCAATTTTTAAGTACTACGCTCTTACTGTCTTTTGTCGGCAGATCGAAATTCCAACACTTTGTGCTGTTATTTCAACAAGAGATAGAGATCAAGAAAGCGCGAAACGATGCATTGTGAAAAAGGAGCAAAAGCAAAAGCAAACTACGTATGTATATATATTTTTCTTTTTCCTTTTCCTCATAATCTTATCATTTCCCTTAGCACATGATCACCAACCAAGTTGTTAGAAATCTTGGAGCAGAAACAGTTAAAGTATATCTTATCCACTTATTGTTACCAGATATAGTACTTACATGATCACTTATTACATGATATTTGGACACAGTTCAAGAAACACTGGAGCATTCCGCTCAGAATACCCTCTTCAGATTTTACAGTATAATTCGCAAGGAATCAACAAGTCCTTCATACATATCTGTCTATAAATATTCTTACTTTCTCTTTAGGTGTACATATATTCGCATTCTCGTTAAGCAACTTCCACGTTCATAATTGTTTTTATACGGAACAAGATACGATCAATGACTTCACTTTGTTTTAATTAGCTAACCAAGATGTTAAGTATAGGGAAAGAAGCTGCGACTGAATTTAATTCATCAATTCCCAATCTTTTGCAGATGTATACTGTATGGAACAAAAACAAAGCGGACAGTTCAGAAGGGGGGAAGAACCCTAATCATAGCATAGTGTGCATACTGTAAATACGTACCGAATAAAGAAAGCATCTTTATATAAGCGTTGTGTGTGCTGAGAGAGATCAGAAAAGAGACGTGATGCTTGTGTTTTTGAAGTAAAATACTTCTGTTATACTACTATATGGAGACGTCAGACATCATATGATATATTTGACATTATCTGTAGTAGACAGGATACAGTCCATCCATACGATAACTCAATATATATATATATATATATATATATCATATGTAGCAGTATGTTGTAACTATATATAGTAGCCTGAAGCTAAATCATCCTAGGGTTTCAGCAACAAGTGAGGTCCTTGGGATGTCTACTTAGCTAGGTACTCTTATTTGATCTAATCAAAGAGGAAGTTAAGCAGCAGGAGCGACATCCGACTTGTCGTCGTCGTCATCATCATCGTCCCCATCAGGCTCTTTGAACCCAAATATGCATATTTCAGGCAGCTGGTTCTTGCTGATGATGGCATGCATCTCGCCAAAGCCATGATTTTTGTTTCTAAGAACCACCATTCTCGTTTGGTTCGATGAGACTCAGATTAAACTATTTTTAAAGCAGAAAGAAACTGAAGATACTAATAAATTATGAGCCAGTGCCTTATTTATATAACATAAAAGGTAGTGCCTATTAGCTATCATCATCAGATGGTATTCCAAATCTTAGTACTTTTGATATGTACCTTTTTGGTGCTCGGAGATTTTCTGAAGAGAGAAAATGTTCAAAGACGAAATAGGGAGTGACATGTTCGAGCTATTCTCCATACACTTCGCAATAGGGGTCCACACCTGAGCTTGGCTCATGGTTTGCGGCTGCGTTCCACAATCCACACGTGGAAGCAACACTCCTCCACACTCTTGAATCGCATTTTCTCGTGCGGGTCTCCTTTGCCCAGTAATGCGCTTTGTATGCTTGGGAGCTTTAAGTTATAGCAGAAGAGAAAGCTGGACAAGTGTCGAAGTCTTCTCATCAATTAATCGATACCAACAGATTTTAGCAAATAATTACACTACTAATTATTGGTTTTTGGAGGATTTCGATTGCGAATTAATAAGTTAAAATTTTCTAAACGAAGGAAAGAAGCAGAAAAATCCTCGTACATTCAGCAACCTTGAGAATAATGAACCTAGAACGCAATCTCCACATAGAAAGGCCTGAAGTTTGACATATTACGAGGATAGGTATCTTCTGGTTTTCTGTTGTGTTTGCAAATCAAGTAACAGTACAATTTTTTTGAAGTTTCCAAGGCCAAAAGAAATGCAATACGTACTGAAGTTTGGTAGTGACCTGGAGAAAGCCTATGACCGGCTTCGTTGACAATTTATTCAGGATACTCTGATAGAGATTGGACTCCCGGAGAATTTAATCTAGGTTATTATAAAGTGTGATACGACTGCTTCTATGCAAGTTGCTTGGCAAGGAATCATCTCTGAGCCTTTGAGGCCTCGCGAGGTATCAGGTAAGGAGACCCCTCTCTCGTCCTATCTTTTTGTTCTATGTATGGAAAGACTAGGATACCTCATTTCTAAAGAGGTGGGATGTGGGGCTTGGAAACCGATTATACTGAGTCGCACGGGACCTCCCATCTCTCATCTATTCTTTGCAGATGACCTTGTGCTCTTTGCAGAAGCAACAGATTTGCAGACACAGGCCACAGCAAGAACTTTGGAGACATTCTACATAGCTTCCGTTCAAAAAGTTAGTCAAGTCAAAACTTGGATCTTTTTCTCTATAAGAATGTTCCTAGGGAAACCGCGAGACATCTCAGACAAGGACTTCAGGTTACCAGTACGAATAAACTAGGCAGGTATTTAGGGGTTCCCTTGATTTACGAGTAGACAACTCGGAATATGTATCAATACATCCTTGATACACTACAAGAAAAAGACGCATTTCGCGTCATCTTCCCAGTAGACGTCGCGAAATGTAGGAGGCTTTCGTGACGTGTTCCCGAACGTCACGAAAGGGGCCAAGATTCCACGACGTTGTATAGAGACGTCGTGGAAAAACCAAGTGTTAGGCGTCGTTTGGATAGTTAGACGTCGAAAAAACGATAGGCCGACGTTGTGGAGACTTAGACGTCGGGAAAGGCCATGTAAATAACGTTCTCCCGCTGGCCCACCAATGTATTTTCAGCTCCCGCTCGATCTCTCCCACGTTTAGCTCTCTGCCACCTTTAGCTCTCCGTCTCTCTCCCACGTTTAATTAGCTCTCCGTCGTGCCACCTGCCCTCTCCTTGGAGCCACCTGCCCTCTCCCAGCTCGAGCCACCTTCCCTCTCCGTCGAGCCACCGTCCGTCTCTCATCTTCCGTCGAGCCACCGGCCTTGGAATCGTTGTCTTGCTTCACGAGTTGGCGTCCTGCTGTCGTCTACTGTCGTTGGTTCTGTCGCCCTTGGAATCGTTGGAATCGTTGGAATCGCCCTTGGAATCATTGGTCCTGCTGGCGCCCTTGGAATCGCCCTTGGAATCGTTGGTTCTGTCGTCTACTGCTTCACGAGTTGGTTGAGGTAAGTAGTTCAACGAATTTGGATGCGATAAATTTAGGGTAATTATAAGTTTGTAGCATCCAATGTCATAAAAGAGACCTACTTCAATAGTATAGTAAGAAACAAAACTCGAAGATAAATTTTGTCAACAATCCAATAAAAGCCATTGCTGATCTGCATTCGAAAAGTCTGATTCTATCATATTCAAACCCAAAATAGATGACCTTTTAAGTTCAGTTTACGGCTAAAATAACAATTTTCAAGTAGCAATATACTCCCATTGGAAAAGATTCTCCATTATTCAGAACAAGAGTAAGGGAATTGCTTAGGATAACTCAGTACCAAAATTAATACCAAGATTCTCCATTGTTCTACACCTTTCTTTATATGCAGCATCCATGCTTCTCTTTGACTCCAATGCATCTCTTTGCTAGGAGTCAGGTGAAGAACAATTAGGTTTTACAACAAAACCTCTTTGAATAAAAGACATAGAATACAGATCTTGTATCTTTGCTTGAGTAGATGTTATGTGAGCATCAATTGCATCTTGGAGTGCCTTGGATTAGGTACATGGTCTGGAAGATATACACGAGTTATACAGTGGTTTCTTATTAGCTATATCTTGAAAATGAGTTTACAATGTTGCAAGTTCTTTGAATTAGATTTTACAATGATTACACAAAATGCAACTTCTTTGCTACTTGTATACTACTTGTATATGCATTTAGAATAAATGTATCTCTCTAGCTCTCGTTTTCTGGATCCTGATGCTTCTGTATACTGTTTTCTTGCATGTATTGGATCCTGATTATACAGTTTGCTAGGAGTAGGACCTGATACAGAGCAAGTGACTTATATAAGGTTAGAGTCTCAAGTTTTCCTCTGTTTTCCTTTTCTCATACCAAGTGACTAGTTAAATCCAATGACCTGATACAGAGCAATAGGTAAATAGGGATGTATAAGCAAATAATGCAGCTACATCAATGTACAGGTTACCTCTGAAAATAAAGTATGTCAATGAAATAATATGTCACCAATTAACGAGGCAATATGCAAGTTCAATTATCCCCTCATTTCACATGCAAACCTGCTCTTTTAATAACATCTAGCAACTCACCAAATAATATTTCTATAAGCTCACTTAACTGCTCATCAAGTGAAGAAAGCTGCTGGGTGATTTTCTAACTCTAACCAAAAACAAAGAATCCCTATCATAATGCCCTGTGAATTTCATCAAGTTCTCATATATGGTTATTATAGATGATATTTGTGTTAAAGAATACAATCCTCCTTAATGAATTTTTAATTGTACAAGAGAAAGCTATTGACAAAATTTAATTGGGACATTGAATGTTGAAATAAAACTAAGTGAAAGAGAGCACATATAACTAAGTAGATAAGAACCACAATTATTAAAGAAGTTTATTAGTCTTTACATTCATGTGAAGCAAAACAGGATAAATGTGGATCTTTAGTTGGTATCGATTACCATATATTATTAGGGAAATTGATTTAGTATCAAGGTTTAACTTTCTAAATAAGCATATATGAGCTTATTTAGTATATGCTTATATAGTATGAAGATCCACTTGTCTTGAACTGTTGAGTACTGATTATAATGTCCTAATAAGCAAAAGAGAACACCAAATAATGTAATGAAGAACAGTCGAAAATGTCATGACATGATCTTAAATTACAGACAAATTGAGTTATTCATCATAATACTATAATATTATATTATATTAAAGCCTAATTGAATACTATAACAAAAAAATCTAGATTGCAAACTCATTTTGGAAACCCCTCACTAAAAGTCCTTTATTGGAAAACATTGACAAGAAGCCCCTAATTGAAAACCTCGTAGAAAACCTGTACCAAAAATTCCTTTTTTGCAATTGTTTAAGAATATGGGTAATTAAGGTTTATTTTATATATACATAATGATTCTTTCCCTTCTCTTCTCTAAGGAATAAGAATAATTCATATATACATAAAAAGATGTTCATTTTTTCTTTTCTCTTTATGCGGGCATCATGTATATGATTAATGTGATGTTGCATCGCATTTAATGTTATATGGTTTGGCTATACCACACTTTTTTGTATGTTATGTCGTTCAAATATGATAGGTGTTATGCCTAAGGCTCGATATTCCTATATATATCATTTTACTATTCTTTATTAACTTTGTAATGGAAAATGTCTCTAAGGATATAAGTGAAACAAAAATCATCCTTTAGCAGTAAATGGTATATAGCCAATTTTCAATGAAAATGTTTAGCCAATTTAATTTTTTTTTTAGGTTTAGCCTTTATATATATAGGTTAAGTTTTTTCAACATTTCCCTTTGGTAATTTTTTTCTACTCATGCTTAGTACACTACATCATCCCTTTGTCCATATGTATTATAACATGTTATTAGCATAATGTTTTGCAGGTTTTGGAGTCCCATAGTCTTGGCATTAATGTTTCCTTTTGTTTTTGATTTACTTGCTTCTATGATTCAATGTCTATATTTTCCTATTCTTTTGCATGTATATAAAGTCATTTAACTATATTTTTACCTCAAGCTAAAACTTTTTGGTTGTTTGCAAATGTGTTTTAGTCTTAAAAGATTGTCATTAGATTATATTATGTTGATGGAAAGAAAAGATG
>JAOTBA010000009.1:782192-802123 GCA_025629845.1 Erythroxylum squamatum | reverse complement strand
AATGTTTTGATGATTGAGAAGTAAGGCAGACTTCACAAAACTGCTGGTGTCATCAATTCTTCTTATCAATATAAACTTTCGTTTCCTTAGAATCTTGTCCTTTACAGTCCCATATAATAGTGCTTTGTCTTTTTCATTTTATAAAGTCAGTGTTCTAACAGAATCTTTATAAATGCTTTATGTGTGAAGTACAAATAATTGGGTATTAGTGCAGGCGATAGGAATGGGAAGAAAGGAATGTGATTAAATTGGAGCTGCTGTAGTTTCTGCGGCCAATGTCCTTGCCAAGGATAGATTCTTTTCTTTTCTGTGCGCTTACATGTGTTTGACAGTTCCTCTGATACAGCATTTAGGTTTCTTGTTTGCAAAGTTTTCACCATATGTCAAGTAATTGTGTTTTATGTGCTTTTATGTTTATTTAAATATTGGGAGTTTTTTATATGAGAGTTTAGGTAAGGATCATGAATGTTGTGCATTGAGATTGGTTATTACTTAAACCTTACATGTATTTTATTCATGAGTTAATTTGATTGCATTTTGAGAGCAGGATAAAAAGCTCAAGGAACTTTTTGATACTCTTCCAACTTTTGATGACCTTAATGCTTTGGAGGCAGAGGGTTTCAAGATTGATACTATTCTTGTTGATACAAAAAAAGATAAGAAGCTATCTATGTTAAAGCAATTGGTTTTAGCACTGGTGAAGGGATTGAACTCAAATCCAGCTGCAATGATAAAGAAGATTGCTGGACTGGTGAGAACATTTCCATGACCTTATTGGATTCCAAAGATATCCTGTTAGAAATATCACACACACATGGATTTACTGATATGTGTTACTTGGTTTTCCTACCATCAACATCTCTTTTTAAGGATTTGGGTAGATGTCTAAGTCCATTTGTTTGTTTGATTTTGGACATGCTGAGATTTATTTTTAATGTCTCAGAAACATCACATGTTCCTTTATTTGAACCATTAATCACATGTAGAGATGCAATGTGAAAGAGAAGAAATTATGGTAAAGTTGAAATAAACACAAAAAATGAAGAAGAAATGTTAGGGAAAAGTATAGTTCAGAATAACGAAGAGAAAAATTTGGGGTTGGCTTTTAAGAGGATGCAGTTTCTCTTTTGTTATTTGGTTTCTTTGGATTCCGACTGAAATGAGAATTTTCGGCAATTTATCAGCTTTGTATATGGTCAGTTATTATTCTTCTGGTGGTGGTGGTCCAAAATTCTTGTCATGATGGTGCGTTTGACACTTGGATAAGGTAATTAATTAGGTGATGAAACTAAGGCAGCAAACAGCGGGCTCGCATAGCTATGCTGGTTATCAATGTCAACTGCATTTGGTAATGAAAGCAATGAAGAAGGACAACCATTCTTCTTGAACTCCATACAGAATTCAAATTCATTGTTTTAGGTTGAGAAGATTAATCTTTATATATTCACTGTTGCACTTGTTGGGTAATGATACAATTGTGATGTAAACCCTGGAGGAAATAATCCAGAATTTCTTGGCCAATTCAGAATTCAAATTATTCCTTAACATTGTAGGCAACTATTCAATTTTTTTCATTTAAAAACTACTTATTTTATTTCCTTTCATTGGTGAATAGGTTTCTGATTTTTATAAGAGGCCAACAGTCGACAGTCCAGCAAAATCCGCAGTTGAAGAAACCTCCCAGGTGGTTGAAAATCAGGGTGTTCAGTTGTTGGGGCAAATAAGGCATGGCTCATGCCGTCCCCGGGCAATCTTGTTTAAAGTTTTGGCAGATACTGTAGGTCTTGAGAGTAGGCTCATGGTGGTAAGCTCCAGGCCCATCTATTGAATTCCAGGCCCTTCTATTGAATTGACCTTTTCTTTTGGTTCTACTGTCTCTCTCTCTTAATTTCTTTTTACCATTGAGATTCAGTATCTTGATATGAAATGTGCTTTTTTCCAGGGTTTACCAAATGACAGGGCAGTTGAGTGCACAGACTCTTATAAGCATATGTCTGTGATAGTTGTATTGAATTCTGTTGAACTACTGGTTGATCTGATGAGGTTTCCTGGTCAATTGATACCCCGGTCAACCAGGGCAATGTTCATGACTCATATTTCTGCAGCAGGGGAGAGCGACTCTGCAGAAAATGATTCATGTGATTCACCCCTGGAACCAAACAGTCCTCTTTATGGTTTTTCTGAGAGAGTTGATACTGACAGGTTAGGACATTGCCTTGACTCAACTTTGCTGCCTGTTTCACTTGCACGGTAAAGTGTGAATGTTTTAGAACATTTATAAGTTGTTTGCTGTCCTGTTTCTTATTTACAGTGTTGAGAGGGACGACAACTTTCAGTTCCATAGGAAAATAGAAGCTTCTTCAAATGTTACGGGTCCTTCATTGAGAAATGCAATGTTGCGATCAGCTACCTCCATTGATAGGAAATTGAAGTAAAATTTTCCTCTATTCTATCTTGCACTTAGGCTTCTGCATAGTTCATAATACTTATCTGTTTGACTTGAAGTGTAATAGCTCCTAAATGTTTTGATTGAATCCTATTATTTTCGCCTTTTGTTTTTCCTCAGTTTGTCTCATAGTGAACCAAATATAGCAACAACTTTTTGGCGGCGTAGCAGAAAAAAGGTCATTGCTGAACAGCGGACTGCTAGTTCAAGGTTTTCTACAAATCCTTTTATGTCAATCGACATTTTGTATGCAGTCAATATAGGTGAAACTTTAGGAGTTTTTGTAAGGTAAAAAATATTTTCTTTTGGGGGCTTCATACTCTCCTTTGGCATAAATCCTCTGGGTTATGCTTATTAGAAGATTTAGAAGTCATGAGCGCGTATTGGGTCATATGGTATATCATCAATTATAGATCTGGGAATGGACTGCTTCACATATTGTACTGTATGTCAAGCTATATTTACTTGAATATGATCTCTGCACGTGTTCATTCACATCATTAAAGAAGGTATATACCTGAAAGAGGGAATATGTAGTTATTTGGAACTTATTGAGATGGTTAGTCTCCAATACATTGGTAGCAAATTTTGAGGAAAGCTCTATACATGCTGTGTAAAATCTTGTTTATTCAAGACTAATCAGATTATTGATCTGTATAAGAACTTCATAGAATCTGAATACATTAGGACCTGTAGATGCTTAAAATGTTGATGCCCTTTAGCTTGGCCAAAACTCACTAAAAAGCTTTTATGTCTGTAATATGGTTAAAGGTTTAACTAAGTGACAATGATAGTAAGGTACAATGAGGCTCAAAAGAGATGACTAGCTTTCTTGATCAACATGTGGATCATGGACCAAAGATGTGAAATTTATATTCAAAAGCAATTATGTTGGTTCTTGTGATGGATTTTTTGGTCACAATAAACTGCTACTTGAAAACAATTAGTTGGTTAGATGCTGAAGTTTATTACCCCTTTCTTCACTATGTTTAGTGAAAACTTTTTGTTCTGATACTCCTATAACTAAAAAGTATAACTCAGAGGAGAGAAATTCCTTCGATGCATGCAGGTTTTTTGTTTTAGCAGCTATATGTTGTGGTTATGGCTCTCTGTGAGCAGTCAATTGTCCCTAGGTTCCTTGTTGCTAGGTACAAACTTAGTTCCTAGGCTAGTCTGCTTGGCAACAACTTTTATGTATTCTACAAGTCTTTGAACTTTTCGGTAGTTTTTTCTGCTCTTTAAAGAGACTGGACTAAGAACATATGTAACTTAATGATGTGAGCTTCTTGCAATCTTTTGGAAGTTCTTTCTAAATTCTAAATTGTGCTACTGAGAACGTCAATTTTTCAATTGCAAACTTAAATGGTAGAACAATTCCCAGATGGATATGGTTAACCTGACAGGTTGGGATTTGCACTCTTGGATCGCTAAACCTGGTTTTCTTTGTTTATACTTCGATATTATCGGCTTTGGTTGTGAACCTGCATACAAGAGATAGAATTTGTTCAGGCTGTGTCCCATAAATTTTGGTCCAACAAAGCCTGTACTGTATCGAGCTTACATGAAAAATGTTTTTCCTTTTAGCCTGCCCCTGTTGAGATATTTGTTAAAATGAATGCCACTTAAATCTGTTACTTAAGGTTGATATTGGATAAAATTTTAGTTATATATCTTCCGCCGGGCTAGCTTATTTATGCCACCTTGTTACTTTTCTTTGCATAGTATGTATAATGATCAGTTCAAATTTAAAATTGTGCCCGGGCCTCTTTGCTCAAACATTTTGGTTCCATACGATTCTGTCGGACTGCTCCATAGCTTGAAATATTGGTTGAAGGTTATTGACAGATGTAGGATAGCTGATGAATATACTATTTCGTAATAATACATATAATGTTACAAGTTTAGGCCTCTTGGACGTTAAGTATGCTCTATATTTGCTGGAAGTTAGATTTGAGAGCTGAGTTTTAGAAATAAGGACTTAAAAACAAAAGGGTAGGCCTAGAAATTTCTTGTAGAGTTTCTTTCAAAAGTAGGGGATCACATTTAGGGTTTTAACACAAAAAACTGTCAACGTCAAAGGTTACTAGAAATCACTTCTGAGGCTTTTGGAATCACTCCTAAATCTAAAAATCACTCTTAGATAGAAAGCATCACTCTTCCCATAATTGAAATTCCGGAATTCTGGAAAACCTCACATGATTCTGTGTTGAGGACAGTTAAAGAAAATAAACCTAAACATGATTATTAAAGAAAAATAACTCAGACTTTCTTGAACATACGAGTGAATCCGATTCTCTAAAAGTTCCATCGTATTTTCTGTTATTGATACTTTTAGAGAGGTTTATGTTTAAATAATCTTCAGGTTCTATAATAAATATAGATGTTTGGTTCCTAGTTAGTCTTTTCATTATCATACTTCTTTTTACAGTTTCTTTTTGGGCCATAATTCTGGGAGTAACCCACATATATATCACACAGTAATTTTCTCTTAGCATGCAGTTGATGCTTTTGACAGAAATTGTTAGGTCTTTGTTTGGTGCTTTTTCCATTGGATTTTCGTTAAAAGCTTATCTTCTTTCTGCATAAATTTAATTGTAGTTCTCATCAAACTTGATTTTTCAGCCCAGAGCATCCTTCACTTCGAGTACGTGGGAGGTCAATGTTAAGTGGTGACAGACATTCAATCAGAGGTTATGCTGATGACGTTGCCACATCAAGGTTCTGACCTCTGTTCCTAAATTTTTATGCATTTTAGATTCTAGGATGCATGATAGAATTTTGAATCATTTCTATATCCAATTGGTCTTCCTCATTTTTCAATTAATGTTTACTCTATTTTTGTTGGTTCACTAGTTTAGTTTCCAGAAATCAGTATTTTCCTAGCAACATGTTAGACAAACTAGGAAGTTCTGAAAATTATATGTGATTTTAAATATTTCAACTAAAATTCCTGGGCAATTTTTTTTTGTTTACTTCCTTTCTTTTTGGCTAAATCATGAACTTCTCATTGATCCTTTCTTCTGTCAATCAGAGGCAGGTAATGCCCCTTGCTCATTAGGTTTCTTGTGCCTATCTAAAGTAACCAAAAACTTACACCTTCACAAGTTGCATTATCTCTTTGCATGAGGGAGTATATACATCCTACTCAGCTGTTGTTTTCAAACTAACACTTGCTAACACTCAGCAGATGATGCTTCCACCATTATCTAGACCAAAAGCTATGAAAATAGTTGACGCATTAATTCAGCTTCAGTGATTCATTCATATGCTTAATGCCTACATTTTCTCCTTTGAAAGTGAAAAACAAAAAGTTCTTGGAAGTTGCAACTTGAGAAATAGGTTTTCAATGAAGATTCCTAGCAACCTCCTATTTGCCCCACAATGGTATCCAATGAAAGGATTTTGCATTAGAATGGCCTCCTGCAGTACTATTGATCAATGTTAATCAGAGAATTCAAACGATCCAGACTGCCCCCAACTCTACCCATGAAAGATTTGATATAGTAGTTGTCTGAAACCTTAACCTTTCTATCCCTAATCCTAGCTAAAAATCAAAGACAATTCCAAATCTCTTGGTGAAGGTAGACAAATAGGGAATATGATTTATTTACTTTGCATCCATCAGTTCTCATGTGTGTCGAAGTTCTACCATTCCTTGGTGTATTTCCTTGCACCTTCCAAAAAACTTAATTACCAAGAATGATATTGGTATGTGAAATAGTTTGAATAGTTAATTTCTATCCACTACAGAATTTTTTTATATATGAGAAGTTAGTGAAAAATATTGTTGAGAGTTTAAAAGGATGTCCATTTGTATACTTTATAATAGTTGCATATAATAACATCTGTAGTGGTGAATAAGGATTAAACATCTATTGACGCACCTTTATATAGTATTAGAGCAGGAGTTTTGAGTCTTACAATTTTTTGTCGGCAGCTCACTTTCCTTGGCCTCGTTACCTATTTTCAGTGAGTTTTCAGAAAGTCTATTCTTTTCCCTCTCAACCTACAATGCAAACTGTACATAGCTTTGAGCAAGTCCAAAGTGAAACTGTTTGTCTAGTAGGCCTTTTGTGACCAAAATTCTAGTCATATAAAGAAGATATGAGCAGTATGCTATATCCATTTTCACTGGTACGATGTCACGGATAGAAAATCGGAAGTCTTTGACCTTGTCTCATTGCAAATACTATATACAAAATTTTTTAAACTCCATTTTCCCAAATTTATATGAAATGCTTCTCAGTGACTAGTTAGCACATTTGGGTTTTCAAGTCATCAATATCAACGAGTGTGGTGAGTCAATTCATGACTGGTCCTTGTGTTAAGTAATAGGAGCTACCTCTTCGTAATATTTGGTACATTAAATAGGCTTCCAGACATGGTCTTTTATATGTTAATAATAGACACTTTGATTTATTGGGATATGTAGTTGCAGATTATACGGGTTAATAATTTGATAGACATTCCATATCGGGTTATTACGGATTTATAAGGGGAACTATGGTGTCATGGGACAGTAAAAAGAAAAATATAGTAGGTCATCCTAGTGCAGAAATTGACTATATGGAACTGCTATGGTTTCATCATCTTTCTGAAGAAATTGAATTTATCCATCAAGACCAGCATTACTGAAACCTATGAAACTAGTTTGTGACAACCAAGCAGCACTGCATATTGCTTCAAATTCAGATTATAACCAAATGACAAAGCATGTAGAGGTGGATTGTCAATTTATTGAAGAAAGCATAGTTTCTAAAGAGTTAATCAGGGATTCTATAGTCTCAGTAGACCAGTTAGCTGATCTCTTTACTAAATCCTTAAGGGGTTGAGAATTTCATATTTTTGTACTAAGCTGGGTATTGATAATATATATAAATCCGCTTAAGGGGGAACATTGAGAGTATAAAATGATATTTTAGTCCGTTTGTATACTTCATAATATTTGTATATGATATATCACTAGCGTTGAACTGGGGTTAAGCACCTATTTACCACTATTGATGTTATTATATCCAAACTTTTTCAAGTATGCAAAAGGCTGAACATGTTGTTTTACAATTATAAATACGTCCCTACACAATACATATACATATTGTTAACCCAATAAACACTTTGCACATGGTCTTTTAGTTTGTTCCCTAGTTTTTTTTTTTTTTTCTTTTTTTGATGTATTCTGATGATGGACAAAAGGTAAGAATAGTGCCAGAGAAAGGAATGGTTGATGATAAGAGATTTATGGGTGCAATATCAGATTTCTTGTCATAGTGTTGACATTTGGTGTTGGCTATGTTTACTGACATTTGCATAGAAGTATGTATCTCTGCTTAGAGCAGCCTAATATGGAATTTCTCTTTTTAGTTACAGATCAGAGGGTTCATCAACATCAGAAGCTCGTAGAATAAGGAGGAGGAGTATAAGCATGACACCAGAGATTGGTGATGATATAGTAAGGTTGGTATTTGTTTGTCTTGAACTTTTGATCACTGATTTATATAATCTTTTCATCCGATAGGTGCTGCGAATTTGTTGATTATTATATTTCTTTATTTTTATATTATAATCTCCAAATCTCAAAATTTTTTGCATCCATCTTATCTTGTGATTTTGACATTTAAAGTATCTTAGACAGTGAAGGCATGTTCAATTGTAGAAAAATGAATAGTGGGATGAACAGTACTATAACACACTCCCTCTTGTACTTCTTTTACTTCTAGTTTTTATTTTTATTTTTTTGGCTCTGATATAATGCAGAGAAGGAAAAGGAGAGAATAGAATGACTTGTTATTAACTAGGTTTTAGGCCAGTTTTTTAAAAGTAGAGCAATACTAAGACCATTGTTCCGTAATAGGATACCTGAAGTATTCAAATAAAGGAAAGCCAAGGAATATCCTTGAGGGTACAAACTAAGTAGAAATAAGTCTCTTAACATTTTTCAACAACCAATACTAAGCATTTAGGGGTAAGTTGAGTAGTATTTGAAGGACTCTCCAATTGCTGTTATTTGTTATAGAACATTCGTAGAATCTAATTTTTGAATACACCAAACTTGATCATGTTTGTGCATGTGATTTGAAATCATGGTTAAGTTTTTCTAATGTTCCATATCAGAAACTGTTTTGAGAGACGTGGTCCCTGCTTTTTTTAATTATATGTCGAGTTCTTATGCTTGGACAGCACTTTAGTATTTGATGAACCTTTCAGGGCTGTCCGTGCAATGAATGAAAGTTTGAAGCAAAATCGTGTTCCAAGGGAACGTGGAGAGGATGGGTCCTATGCAAATACTTTAGACGAAAAGGAGGGCAGATCTGATCACCAAAAGAATGTAGATTTCTTTTCCTTTTCTCGATTCTGAAGCATAAATACAATCAACTTCTTTCTGTCTTTAGCATGCAACATGGTCCTTAAATGTGTCTTTGTATGTTGAAAACAGTTTTTTGCTTTGTTTCTGTAGTCAATTTGCATGCTCTGATATGAAAATATACATCTCTTCGATTGTGATGGAACATGATTGTTTTAAATCTTGTGTTAAATGTTTTTTCTTTCTTTTTTCCAGGAACACTACTCTATAAGACTTCAATTGAGAAAAAGGAATATCAGTGAAATAAACTATAACTGTTATAAAATTATGTCCGTCATAATTTCTCAGAAGCCCTTGTACAGAAATGTATTCTATGTTGACTTGGTATTAATATAGCTCTGGTCTTCTGACTAGTTACTGCTTCTATAACCATGTGGTTCATCCACTATCAGATTTTATGCGCAATGGTACTAGATTAATGTATCTTTTGGTAATATTTTAAGAACATTGTCGTCCAAATAATTTAGCATTTTACTTCTTCACTTTGATATGTTACTGTTTTTCAGAATATTAAATACCAGGAACAAATGAACTTTTTCATAAACTATATGAAATGTGGTTGAGTGTACATGGTTCTGCTATTTTCGTCTATGAGAAGCATAGTATGGAACAATTTGGAGTCTAGTATTGTTGACTCTCATTATCTGACTTTCAGTTCTTGCAACTTTCTTTTCATTTTCTTTCAACGTAGAAATGATTTTATGCTAAAAGATGTTCCAATATGTCTGATTAATTGTGCTAAAGAAAAAGTTTTAAGTCCTGCAGCATAGACAATTCTAATTTTCAAACATTACATAGGTTTAGTAACTTTTCAGCCATGGTAGATGTGCAGTTAAGCTACCTTAGCTAGCATAGTTTTATAGCATTCCCAAGAGTTTGATCCTGACATATTTACTTAATTTTGTTTTATTATTAGTTGTGTATGAATATTGTTTACAAGAAATTCATGTTGCTACTTGGCAGTTTGTGGGACCTAGGCAAGTCTTTGAACTGCAGCAATACAATCCATGGTGACAGTAAATCACTTTCTGCCATATTTCAGGTGTCAGGTTTTGATCTTGATGCTCGTGGTTTGATATCTGGTGGAAGATCTGCTTTATATGGCATTGAAAGGAACCAGTTAGATTCTCAGAAGGCAATTTCATTACCATCCTCTCCACATGAATATAGGAGTCAAACTTCTGAGAGAAGCAGACCTTCAGGCTATGGAGTAAATGATGAATTAGTTTCAACATGGAATAAAATTCTCGAATCTCCAATGTTCCAGAACAAACCTCTGTTACCTTTCCAAGAATGGAATATTGATTTCTCAGAGGTAACTGTTGGAACTCGTGTTGGGATAGGTAAGAATTGATCAGCAATATAACTTTTCTAATTCTTCATTTTTCAACATTATGAGTTCTTTTTGATTATCAATTTATTGTCAAGAGTGAAACTATAGTAATTAACAAGCAAAGAAAGATGCCTAGGTCCTGAGGCACTATTCATCCTGCAAGATAAAAAATTTGTTGAGCGTGCCTACTTATTTTTTAGCCTTGCTTTATTATTTTTGTGGCTTATGCTTATTGTCATACCAGAGCTGATTAGAGCTTAGAGTATTGGCTAGGAATTTGTTTGTTTTTATCATTTGTTTTGTAAAAGCATTAATGAAATTTTTGTAGTTATAGGAGGATTGTGTTTAAATTGCTTTTGAAAGTGCTGTAGTGGTATTACTATAGTCTTAAATTTATTTGAATTTAATTGATTTTACAAATCAAGGTTTGTTTTGGGGTTTAATTTTAATCATAACCTACATGCCTTGTCTTTTGGATAGGTTTATATATTTCTTTCTCTGTACCTCAAGCTTAGTTGCTGGGGAAGGGGAATTATTTGTTCATGAGAGTATTAGACATTTATGATTGTCTTCATTCCTTGGTTAACTCATAATTATGTCTTCATTCATAATTGTGTCAATCTCACTGCACCAACATTGTCTATTTCTATAGTCAAAGATTAACTATAAACATTTATTCTTTGTTTTGTGGACTATAAACAATTCCACGTTCTACTAGTCTTGAAACTCTCTGTTCCTTGAGATTAATTCATTTTTCCTCTTTTGTAGGATTTTTTGGGGAAGTATTCCGTGGTGTATGGAATGGAACTGATGTTGCAATCAAAGTTTTTCTTGAGCAAGATCTAACAGCTGAGAACATGGAGGACTTCTGCAATGAGATATCCATCCTTAGGTATCTTCTTGTTGATATTTTTACGTTGTGGCTTAATCCTGCCCATTTATCAATCTAACGTTGCAACCTGTCTGGATTTCTACATGTGCTTACTCCAGCCGTCTTCGACATCCTAATGGTATTCCTCTTAAATCGGCTTGTAGTTGAGTATAATGCTTTAAATTTATTTTTTTTGGAGGTTCATGCCTGTGGTGTTTAATGCTGAAGCAAAGAATTTTCAGAATCACCCATTGAGAAATGATCAAGATTCAGTTCTACACTTTGAGATTAGATTCATAGGCCCGCTTGTAAAATATATTCTTCCCAACATTGAAATTAAGACCCTGAGCTTGAATTAGCGAGCTATGCCTTTCTACTATATTTAGTCTTTCCCTGCTTCTTGGTGAAATAACATATGGCTGCTTCTTGCAGTTATCTTATTTTTGGGTGCTTGTACAAAACCTCCACGTTTGTCAATGGTTACAGAATACATGGAAATGGGGTCCCTGTATTATTTGATCCACTTGAGCGATCAAAAGAAGAAGCTTAGTTGGCGTAGAAGGTTAAAGATGCTGCGAGATATATCCAGGTGTGCTCCCCACACATATGAGATGATATGCTACTTGTAGAGCTACTTGCAGAAACCTAGTTACGGCACTAGTGATTTTCTGTGGTCTATGTTTGAATAGTCATTTGTTATGTGAGGAACTTGATAAAACTGTTTGTAGGAAAGGAATCGCCAGTTTTTCTTGATTTTATACTTGTTGAAGAAAGAATCATTAGTCTCAATCCTGATTTCATATTTTCAATTCCTTCGTATGTGAGGTTGTAACTTAGCAAGCTTTTATGGACTGCCATCCTCATCTTTTATGCCTAGTTCGTGATAGAAGCCCTTCTAAATGTCACTTACTATTCTCTCGACCCTTCATGTGACTTTTTTCAGATATGTTTTGTGAATACTGCATAAACAAGTTTTCTATTCCCTTATGAAGTGCTGCCTGGACCTCCATACCTTCCTCAGAATTCATTTCGGTCTAGTTCCCTGCTTCTTAGAAATCACTTGAACTTCTCAATTGATCTCATATATTTAGCTATAACTTTTTTTCTATTACTACTACTATTACTAGTACTACTAATAATATTACTACTACTACTACTATTATTGCTGTACTAGTATTATTATTATCATTATCATTATTATTCTTATTTTTATTATTATTCATACTACTACTACTACTTATATTCACATTATTAATATTGTTAGTGTTAACTTTCTCCATCTTCATCCTTTTCTTCTTTTTTCTTTTTCACAACTACCCCACCACCACCACCACCACCCCAACTACTACTACTACTACTAGTATTACTACTAATACTATCACTAATACTACTACTTCTGTTGCTCTACTACTACTACTACTACTACTACTATTACTACTACTACTACTACTATTATTATTATTATTTATACTACTACTACTACTACTCCTCATATTCGCATTATTAATATTATTAGTATTAACTTTCTCCTTCTTCATCCTTTTGTTATTATTTTTTTCTTCTTTTTTCTTTTCTTTTCCTCTCTGTCTCTTCCCCCCCCATCTCTCTCTTTGTCTTTCTCTCTCTCGCTTCCTCTCTTTTCATGTGGGTCATTTCGAAATAGCCTCTCTACTAGTTGGGGATAAGACTGCGTATTATTGAACCTCTCCAGATCCCGCGAACCAACGGGATTCATACTAGGTGGTGTTGTTGTTGTTGTTCTTCTTTTTCCATTAGTTTATCCATCCAATTTTACTGACTTATTTTAGATAATTGACCTTGAGGACCAATTCTTTTATTTAATTCCATTATCTTCTCCCGCTCTCTGTTTTCAATTGTTTAATTTTTTCTGCTCTGCCTAATATCTTTTCGTCCTCCATGCATTTGCACTTCCATGAACTGATACTACCTCTAATATCTGTTTTATAGCTGATTTTTAAACCTAAGAAAGTAAGCATTAAGCTGTATGCTGACAATGTCTATTTTGGGTGATCAAGGGGGTTGATGTGCATACATCGAATGAAGATAGTCCATCGAGACCTTAAAAGTGCAAACTGTCTTGTGAATAAGCATTGGACTGTCAAGATCTGTGATTTTGGGTTATCCAGAATAATGACAGATATGTCTATGAGGGACTCATCGTCTGCTGGAACTCCAGAATGGATGGCGCCTGAACTTATTCGAAATGAATCCTTCTCCGAGAAGTGTGATATTTTCAGCCTTGGGGTAATAATGTGGGAACTCTGTACATTAAATAGACCTTGGGAAGGTGTACCACCAGAAAGGGTAAGCTTGTTGTACAATTTTCATTTCCCTAATACCTATTTTGCTTTTGTTTCATCTAACATAAATTATCACAACTCAACTGAATTCTGAGTGCCTTATGCCCTTTTGATCTATGATTTTCAGGTAGTTTATGCTGTGGCTAATGAGGGTTCCCGCTTGGAGATTCCTGAAGGTCCTCTGGGCCGGCTAATTTCAGGTATGAATTTTATCAGCGGACTAAATGAGAAAGATTAATGTAAATATAACGCAGCTTCAGAAATTTTATTGGCTCACTTAAATAATTTTTTAGACAGAAGTCGGTAGTAGTAATCGTTAAAGAGAAGGCTATCTATCACTTGAAATGTTCAACTGGTGTTGTTGATTGCAGATTGTTGGGGAGAACCACATGAAAGGCCCAGCTGCGAAGAGATACTGTCTCGTTTGCTAGACTGCGAATACACGCTCTGTTGATACAGGTTGTTTCATGTTGTATAAAAAACAAACATGGTAGAGCTGTTACAATTGTGTTCCTCTCGGCCAAGTTGTAAACTGTTTTTCAATGATTTTTCCCATCATTGTGGATAACTTTGTAACGCGTTACTTTTTGGCTTCCAATGGGACAAATTTATTCCATCTTTTCTGCAATATCGGGGGAATAGAAGAGGGCAAAGAATGGATAACTGTACTCTTGCAAGAAAATTTTCACCTTTGGATTTCGCTTACCAATTTACATGCATTGGCAAGTTGACAAGGGGAAATAGGCATCGTTGATAAAAGCTCAAGAGTATACAGAGTGTAGACATATTTAAGGATTTAATATGTCCTCAAATGAATAGACCATGACTAACGGACTTAACACAGCTAAACATTGGATTGAACTAGTGTGATCTGAAAGGTTCTGACTTAGACAATTCATTAGAAATCTTGAAAGATCTTGAATGATGTGATAAATAAGATTGTATGAAATATACATCAATTTTAAAAGATAAAGACTATCATTTGAAGATAGTGAAGATCTTTATATATATAGATGTATTAGTCTCTTATTTTATTAATTGTAACTATATGGATAAAGAGTATCATTCAATTGGTTATTGTGATGTAATATGATAAGGATGGATATGATCTAGGCAATTTAGTTCAGTTAGAATTATGAATTGCAACTTGATCATCAAGCCATATGTGCCTATGTATATCTCCTTTGGGTTTTGTTCCTTATCATACATGGAGTGATCACATTGAGATAGAACATTCTTTTGTATACTTTAAATGAAGTAATAAATGTTGACTTTTGCCATATTTCTTATGTCCTTTATTGTTGTTTTTTATTAATTATTGCTTTCATATTATTCTTACTCGAGTGTGAGAGTTAAATACTGCAAGGGTCATTAGACATTCGAGAACAAGTTTCGTTAGTCAACGATTATGTAGGGAAGGCTGGTTCAAGTTTTGTTAGTCAACGATCATGTAGAGAAGGCTAATTCTTTCTTAAACGGACCGAAGTAAAATTATCATACAAAGGTGTAGGCATAACTTCGATGTAAATTGAGTGTCTAGAAAACCTTTATAACACAAGCACGATGAATATAGGTTGGTAGTTACATTGGTTTTCAAGCTTTTTGACAGAAACATAAGAATAGAAGCTCAAACCATAAGAGTTGCTACTTATCACAAGCTAACTTGATAACCTTGATGATTAAAACAAGTTCTTAAATGAGACTAAAGAGACTAGGTTGAAGATAGTGCATGACTATATATTTCTTGAATCTGATTATTCAAAAGATTAACTCTTAAGTTATCAGGTTCCTATTTTTTCTTTTGCATGGAAAAATTTCGTGTTACTTACCTTCCAAATGGAATACATGGTGCTACCATATGCAATTATGTAGATTGTTTTGTCTTTAGCTAATATACACCGATCTTGCTACAACATTTCGAGGATGTCAATATAACTAAGGCTTAAAATAATCATAATACATATAATCATAAATGTATTATGATTATATGTATGTTGAGAATTCACAATTGAAGAAAAGGTGTTGTAAGGATTATTGGTCTTCTTGTGTAGGTAACATTATTATTTTCTTATTTATTACTACTATGTTTTCTCTCTATAGATCTCTGTATCTCTCTCTTGGTTTCTCTCTTTTTTATGTGGGTTAATTGGAAATAGCCTCTCTACTAGTTAAGGGTAAGGTTATGTACTACTGGACCTCCCTAGACCTTGTGTATCGGCGAGATTTGTACTGCTGCTATTGTTGTTGAATAGGAAACATATTTATGAGGATTTGAGGAATCTTAGATTGTCCATGGTCCCTAATTTTTGTTTATAAATATGCCATATAAGAAAAGAAACTTTAAACAACTTCTTCTTACACTAGATGATCCCATATCAAGCCATCTCTTGTATATTAAGAAGCAAGTACTTCCTGCAAGAAACATAAGTGTATATTTGAAAAGGATGCTTTAGCCAAACATAAAGATCTTCCATTCCTTGAACATATTTGTAACCAAGAATGGAATTACTTAACCAAGAGAAGTTGTTGGCCTATTTATTTTCATTTATTAGCCTTTTGACCTTAGTTAAATAAGAAAACAAGTACTTAAGGATTCGCAAATAAGTTAGTCCTATAAAAGGGGCTTGACTTACTCCAATTGTCAAATAAAAAAAAAACTAGTTCCCTATTTCCAATTCTGCAAGCAATGTTCATGTTAAGGGAGTCCCTAATTTTGAGTAATTGATTCATATACCAAGAATGAGTGTTTTTATTCCTATCTTTCCATAGGCCTTTTTCCTTTGATAAAATAGTCATATATCCATTGAATCCAAAGAGCCTTCTAGTTACCATGAAAGTTTTATTAGCTAAAGATACTGAAATGATGCTCTATCTTCTAGCTTTCATTGGCATACATACCTTTTCGCAAAATAGCTCTTGTTTAGTTCTCTAGACCAAAGAAAGCTTCTTAACATCTTCTTTATAGCATTTATCATTCCTTTGGAGAGGAAAATAAATGAAGGACTAATATATATAGAGAGAATTAATAATAAAGATAATCGATTGAATCCTTATAACAAAAGATAAGGATTTATTGCACTAGTTATTAATTCTTCTTTGGATCTTCTCCAACAGTATCCCATCAAATTTACAATAATGTAAGATCATATAATGTGATATAATAGTTGAATAATGTAATAATGAAAAATATATAAAGATGCAAAATGTAATAATGCTAATTGAATAATGCAATATTGTAACATAAAAAAGAATATAAGAATATGGTACTAAAATTTTATATTTAGATTTAGCATATAACTAGTTTGAATATTAAATTTACTGCGATCTTCAATTTGAGTGAAGAGGAATTTTCACTCAAATATAATTATTTATAAGAAAAAAGTACTTGAAGAAAATCATTTTGCTTTATCTCAAAATGAAGAGGTCTTACAACCAAACTTCTTTCTTAATAAGTGAATAGGAATCTAATAAAATATCTTAAATAACTTTAAAATGGTGTACAAATGTTACAATTAAGAATAGTGTCAAATTAAGCACTCTATATTGGACAAACAAAGATTTAAATACAATACATGTATCATCTAGTGAATATTTACTCTCAAACTTATAATTCTTTTGTAATTTATCCTAAATCACTGTAATGACACTTAATCCTTCTTTTTTCTTATTTATCTTATGTTCAATGGTCCTTATTTATGAGTTATGTATCAAATTAGTCATTGTCCTTTTGTATGACCATTAGATCCTTATATGGATATTTTAATTCATCGAGGGATAATTAATTATATAACTGCTTGAACTATTCAAAATGCATTTGGCAGTTAATTGCCTCTTATGAACAATAACTTCTTTTCAATCATCTTCAATGAACTTCAAGTCTAAACTCTTCCAGTAATCAAAAGGTTAGATCTTGAACTAGTTGGTATCTCTATGTAAGGGTTACTTTATCTAAAATGGATCTCCATCTTTAATCTTCTATGTTTTATTATAACAAAAAATGATTTGAATTTCTTCATGGAATATGAAACTTTAACTTCTTTATTCCAAGTTCACTTTGTTCTAGTTCTCTTTTCATTTTGCTTTTATCCAATCTTGCTTCACCCACCACAACATCGAACTCATTCGATAGCTTTTTCTTTGCAAACCACTGATCTTCCTTACACAACCTGCAGACATCGTTCTTGTGCAGACTTTATTGTCCTTTACACATTTGTATCCCCATTTCCCTTTTACACTCAATTATACTTGTGTGCCAACTTATTATCCTTCAGTCCATAACTGGATCCAATGGACACACTTGTCTTGACACTAACCTCAAATGTTTCACTGGAACAATGCCTTCTTCGAGCTCTGATACCCCTCCCTCGACAAGCCTAAAGAAACCTCCAATTCACAAAACATGGCCCCAAATTGGAGATGACACCAAGCCTAAGCAAAAACTGATGTGTTGTCCTCCTAGTGAGTCCCTGGAATAGAGGATTGTCTCCCCTCCTCTGTATATATTGAAGGCAAGTGTAGATAAATGGAGAACTACTCTAGTTAGTTTTTTCATTGATAAGAGAATCACATTTCCTATGATGAAACAATTAGCCTTCAACACATGGAGGCAACATAGTCGGGTGGAGGTGCTAGTGAACAAGGATGATGTATTTTTATTTAAATTTTCCAACTCAGAAAAGCTAAACAAGTGGTACAATCTAGACCATGGCATGTGCAAAATAAACCCCTCCTGCTGCAGTTTTAGAGGCCAGGCCTTAAATTGGAAGATCCGAAACTACACAATATACCTATATGGTTATGTTTACATGCATGAGGTCCCTCATGAATACTAGACCACTTGTGGTTTAAGCTACGTTGCAAGCTTTGTTGGAAGACCTATACCACTTGATCAATCAACAACTAAAATAAAACGTATCAACTATGCAAGAGTATGTGTCCAGGTTACTTCTTTAACTAACTTACCTGAAGTCATTCCTTTCATTAGGTTGAATGACGATTTGGAACCCATAGAAGATCAATTGCAAGTCACAAATTCTTGGAGGCCACAGCTTGGTTAAAAACAAAATTGGATACCTACAGGAAGGAGTTTCAAAAAAGGAAATTATCAGGAATTAATGGAAACTAGAAATGAGAAGTATGTAGTTAATGAAGAAACTACAATTGGTTCTACTGAGGCTAACAGAATCCCAACTCAAAGACCTACTCTAGCAAACATTCACACTACAGAAAGGCCTTGTGTAGACACCGATATAATTCAAACCCCCTTGTAATAGATAGTGACACTATTAATGAAGTATAAAAAGAGACATAATAGATGGTGGAGTCAAATTCACTTGCAATGGTAGAGGGGTATTTTGGAAATATGGAGAAGAATCTTAGTGAAACTCTTGGAAAACAACAACAACAATTACAGACAACATCAAAGTTTGAAACAGTAACTAAAAGAATATCGAATAGGAAGAAAAAACTCTCCTTAAGGGAGGTAGCTTCATGATTATCCTTACTTGGAATATAAGAGGGGCTAATACGACTAATAAATAGCTGATGATACGAGACATTATTTTGAAAAACAAAGTAATCATGCTGGCATTTTGGAAACAAGAATAAGGAGGGACAATTGCAAGCTATTGAACTGTTTTTTAGCTAAGTGGCAACTTATTTCAAACTCTCTTATCATCCGAGTGGCAGAATCTTTATCTTACATGATTCTAATGCCTTAACTATCATCTCCTCTAACATCACTAATCAAATGGTGCATTAAAAGTTTCTATTGGATAGCTCAACCAAAAATTATGCATCTCTTTCATACATGCACAAAATAGAGCATATCAAAGAAATTTATATGGAATCAAGAAAATTGCCACCTTAAATACAACTCCTTGGATGTTGTTAGGTGATTTGATAGGTTTAAATTATACTATGCTTTGATAGATGTTTAAGTGTGCTTTTGAGTATTTATTAGAAGATTACCATATACATAGGCTTAGAATTATGTCATTATTAGTGTTTGTTTATATTTTAAGTGTTTGTATGGTTTTGAGCATGATTTGGACCTTAATTTATGTTTCAAGAGGTGTTTGATGTTTGATTGAGTGTATGGAAATAGTAAATTGCAGAAAAGAGAAGAATTGGAAGTATGGAAGCTGGCCATGATCGTGGCTTGTCTTTCCATGATCATGACAGAGAGCGCAGATAACAATTCCAGCGAATTTCAGATTTTTCAGCATGTGACTCTTTTTGTGCTTTTAATGTTTTGGGGCTATTTTTGAATCAAATTAAATGGGTAAACCCTAGAATCCTCAAAAACTATTTAAGAAAATAAAACACTCAAAAAGAGTAGCCACCATCTTCCAAAGTGAGAGAGCAAGAAGAGCAATCCATAAATTCCAGACTTCAAGTTTGAGTTCAAATCAAGTTCTTTCTATCTGTCCTTTGTTTATTGTTGGAGTTATGTAAATATAACGCCCTGGAAGCAAGTGTATTTACATATAATTTAATTTTCTTCTAGTTACTTTTGTAATGAAACAAAAGAGTTTGGTTTTATTTATATGAGCATTATATATCTAGTCATAAGGTACCAAGATTCTTTTGTAAGTAAT
>JAOTBA010000009.1:771399-782092 GCA_025629845.1 Erythroxylum squamatum | reverse complement strand
TTATTGGCTTCTTTATGATTGATTAAAGAATGAAGTGATGCATTGGATGCACATCACTTCTTTCTTTCATGATAACCAAAATTGACAAGGAGAGTAAAAAGTGTTTTTGCATTTTTTTACTCACTCTCTCCTCTCATGCATGCATAGCCGAGACTTAAATAAGAAGAGTTTCATTTTTTGCTTCTTTCTTATAAGAAAAATCTCCTCAAAAATATTTCTTCTCCTTTCCCACCAAAGGATCTTTTTAAATAAGTTGGCTAAGAAGAACAAATGGTAGATTGTGTTGGTCGAGGATACAATAACAAGGAAAGGATACATTGACAAAGGAAAGGATACAAAAGATTCAAAGCTATAGCAAGGATTAAGAGAGGATACAAAAGTGAGGAGTCAAAGCTGTAGCAAGGAGTCGGTATATTTCTACCACTTGTTCTTATGTAAATTATTTTCCTTATACCGTATCATATATGGCTGAAACATGTTGATTTGGTTAGGTTATTTCCACTGCGTTTTTTATTTTGAAAAAGTTTTGAAATCTACCGTTTTAGCCAAATCTTGCGTGCTTTTGTTTTTGATCCAACATTTATTTCATTAAACTGGATGTGTAACTTGGATTTGAATATGTTATTCACGTTTAGGATGCTTTAATTATCTTATTTGGATTTGTTCTTGAGTTGTTTTATGACTTGATTGTTGTTGATTTCAATTCAATTTTTTGGTGTTATGATGTTTGGGTATGCTAATACTTCGATAATAAATTGAGAGAGTGAGTTAAAAGTAATTCGATTAGGTTGGGAAATGGGAGTTAGTGACCTAAGAAGTCTCCTAAATATCAAATTGGTAGTTATACGAAGAGAGATCTCATATAAGGACCCAATTATTCGATAGATCACTTAAGAACTAGTTGAAAACGTTAGGTATACTTTGTGAATCGAGAGGTTACAAAATCTTGAATTTTGTAATCAATTAGGGTTAATTGATTAGGTCTTGAGAAAGAGTAGTCAATCCCTTAGAAGATCTAGAATCAACACATAATTGAATTAATAGCGGTTAGGGAGCAAAATAACGATAGAATGAATCCTAAGCTTCATCCTTGATTCTCCTCACATATTTATGGTAGCGCATTTGTTATTTGATTATTTTCTTGATTTAATGATTAATTTTCTTTTATTATTTTATTTTAATCATCTTTTATCTCCTTATACAATGTTAGGTTCATTTAGTTTTAACTATTTCCTCGTGGGATCGACACCTTTGGTACTACATGTTACGATCCGTATACTTGTGGATATTAGGGATTTTACATTAAATAAAACTTGCTCAACGAGTTTTTGACACCGTTTCCAGGGAAGTAGTTTAGGACTTTTGAATTTCTTTAATATGAGCAATTTTTACCTTTTCTTGTGATTATGGTACCCAATCACAAGAAATTAAAAAAAAAGAGTTTGGATGCAAAGTAGAAGACATATCGATTTGGACATCACAAGGCAACAATGAGGAGTCCGCAAAAGTTAAATGTCAAGCAGAGATAGAAAGAATGGTGATGGAGGAAACACATTATAGGGAGCAAAGGACCTTTATGGACTTCAATGAGGCACAAGTTGGTCGGGAATGTTATTATCCTTATTTAAACACGTACAATCTTGGTTGGTAGAACTACCCAGATTTTTGTTGGTTTAATAATGTAAGGACTCATATGGGACTTCAAGATCTATTAGGATTTCAAAAACATGAGTCTAGTTCGTAGGATTTTAAATTGGACAAGACCATGAACAAGCTCATGAACATGGAAGAGGCCCAGAAGAGACTGGAAGGGAAGTTTAAGCAAGTAACGGAAGATCATGCCTCTTCTATTCACAATCTAGAGGTTCAAATGAGTCAACATTATAGGGAATTCTGTAAGAGGAGTGTGGAAAACTTTCTAAACAATATAGAATTAAACCCGAGATAGGAGTGGGAAAGAGCTAGAAGAATTGCTGTAAAGACAAGCTAAGACCCAATTTGTAGAAGACCAAGAGAAGAAGAAAAAAGATGAAGACAAGAATAAAGACCCTCCATACATTCCTCTTCCAACTTTCGTATAGAAAATACCATTCCCACAAAGACTTCAGAAGAATGAATTAGATCTACCATTTATATAGTTTGTAGAAAAGCTAAAGAAATGGCAAATTTACTTGTCTTTTGTGGAAGTGTTGAAACGCAGGCCCAAGTACGCAAAGTTCCTTAAAGAAATTTTATTTGTTAAGGGAACTTGGGATGATAATCAAACGGTAGCCATGACGGAAACCTCCAGCTTCTTAATTACCAACCATATGCCCTCACAGATGATAGATCCAAAGAGCTTTACAATACCCTATGTAGTTGGTAATTTAAAGATTTCAAAATGTTTATGCGACTTAAGTGTAAGTATAAAACTTATATCTTTGTTGATTTTTAGGAAACTGGGGTTAAGAGATGTGAAGCCAACATGTATGCGTATTCAGTTGGTAGATCATTTGATAAAGAAATCGTTTGGCATGGTAAAGGATGTACCTATAAAAGTGGACAAGTTTATCATTCCTGTGGATTTTGATGTGGTCAACTTTGAAGAGGATCAAAATTGTCCACTATTTCTTGGTATACCATATTTGAACATTAGAAAAACTTTGGTAGATGTCCATGAAGACAACCTCATCCTTCAGATTAAAGATGAACAAGTGAAATTCAACATGAATAAGTAATTAAAGAATCTGAAGGAGGGTAGCTCATTTATGAGAATTGATGTGGTCGAATCTTTAAAGGAGCGAGAGGAAGAAGAACAGATGTGAACAGACATAGAAGTTGAAGAAGATATGAAAGTCTCTATTCATGAAGTGAAAGAAGAAAAGGAGACGAGGGTGAAAAAGGAAGAAAAAGCATAACTCACCCTCTTATGGAACAAACTATTGGATTCGATAGAAGATTCAGAGAGTTTTGTTATTCCATATTTTGTTGACAGTTTGTTACTTAAAAGGGCATTATTAAACTTACGTGGTTTTCTTGATTTGATTAATTATGTCCTTTTGATTATCTTGCAATATGTAGCTTATTTACAGGATACTAAACTAAAACTGAGCGACACGAGTGGAAACAAGCCACTCATAACTGACCCAGGTTGAGTGTGGAAGGAAGAGCACGTCAAGCTAATAACGTTAACTAAGCGCTACTTGGGAGGCAACCCAAGAATTAGGATAATTTTTATTTGTTTTATTTTATTTTATTAGTATTTTGTTATTTTTGTTTTTGTTTTGTAGGAAAAGAATTGTTGGGATTTCATGGCCGAAAGTATCTCCACATTCCATCACTAACATTATCACCACCTTAATCTCTTGGTTTTATGCTCTTAACCTTTCCTTTTATTTTTTATTTTTATTTGTTTTTTAATTTTTCTCACATTAAGGACAATGTATTGTCTAAGCATGGGGAGGATTTTGCATTGGCATGTCATGAGTGTGAATTTTGCATACCATATTATTAGTTTTTGATTAGGTTGACATGATGTGAACATATGTGTGAATTGTGTCAATGGCAAAAAATTGATGGAAATATTTTAGCTTTGAACATAGTCATTGAATTTGTAAAGGCATATTGGCTTGTAAATTTTATGTTTTAAGTATCTTTTGTTAAATATGCATGTTAATTAGGATATGACGTCAGTTTGTTCATCTTAGGAAATTTGTTACAAACATTTATAATTATAAGTCAATTAAATATGTTAGTATCATTAGTAGTCTTTCATGAGGATGATTGACTAAAAGAAATAAGGTAGGCTATGTGAAATGAAAAAAAGTGTATGTTTATTAAATGAATAATTATTTCGCTGACCCTTTTAAAACAAATATTGGGTTATGAATAGAGCTAGTAGCCAGTTGAGAATGTGATATAGCTGAGTAACTGGGGACATTTACGACAAAATGTTTATCTTCATGTCAAAAGGCTAGAATGACATTCCAATCAAGCAAATTAATAAAACGTGGCCTAGTTGAGTAACTGAGGGACGTTCATGACAAAGTGTTTGCCTTCTTGTCAAAAGACTAAGTTAATGTTAAAGAAAATAAAAAGTGGGTTTTTGATAAATAAATCCTACTGATCTTTGAAAATAGAAACAATTTTCTTGAAGGAATACTTAGTGATAGCTGTAATTTTGGTTGATTATTAATTATCAATGTATATATACAAATGCTTTAGGTGAATGAATATGATGTTAATGTCTTGATTAGTATGTATATTCAATCCAAGTGCTTAGCATAAATTGCATATGTTAATATGTTGGAACAACTTGAATGATTATTTTCTGAGGTTAAATTGGTTTTGTCAAGTTAGATGCCATTGTATCATTAGTGCATATTGCACGAATTTAAGCTTTTCCAGCATACGACTCTGTTTGTAATTTTAACATTTTAGGGTTATTTTTGGAACCAAATTAAGTGGTTAATCCTTATAAAGAACCCTAGAAGCCTCAAGAACTATTTAAGAACATAAAAAATTCAAAAAGAGTAGCCACCATCTTCCAAAGTGAGAGAGCAAGAAGGAGGAGCAAGAAGAGCAATCCAGAAATTCCAGATTTCAAGTTTGAGTTCAAATCAAGTTCTTTCTTTCTTTCCTCTGTTTATTTCATTAAACTTGATTTTTAACTTGGATTTGAATATGTTATTCATGTTTAGGGTGCTCTAATTATCATATTTGGATTTGTTCTTGAGTTGTTTTATGACTTGATTGTTGATTTCAATTCATTTTTTTGGTGTTGTGATGTTTGGGTATGTTAATACTTTGATAATAAATTGAGAGAGTGAGTTGAAAGTAATCTGATTAGGTTGGGTGACGAGAGTTAGTGACCTAATAAGTCTCCCAAATATCAAATTGGTAATTATACAAAGAAAGATCTCATGTAAGGACCCGATTATTCGATAAATCACTTAAAATCTAGTTGAAAACGGTAGATAGACTTTGTGAATCGAGAGGTTACAAAATCTTGAATTTTGTAATCATTTAGGGTTAATTGATTAGGTCTTGAGAAAGAGTAGTCATTCGCTTAGAAGATCTAGAATCAACACATAATTGAATCAATAGCAATTAGGGAGCAAAATAACGATAAATTAATCCTAAGCTTCATTTTTTATTCTCCTCACATATTTGTGGTAGCTCATTTGTTATTTGATTATTTTCTTTATTTAATGTTTTAATTTTATGTATTATTTTATTTTAATCATATTTTATCTCCTTAGATAAAGTTAGGTTCATTTAGTTTTAACTATTTCTTCGTGGGATCGACACCTTTGATACTACAAGTTACGATCCGTATACTTGCGGATATTGGGGGTTTTACATTAGATAAAACTTTCTCAACATGATTTCAATTTCATATTAAAAGTTGAGAAAGCTGAGGGTCCATGAATAGTTTTTATTCTTTATAGTTAACTTGGCAAATGTTTGGAGGAAGCTTAATGGACTGATATACCATCAGGAGGTTGTTTATATATATGGAGTAACAACCAATCTGGTTCTCATTTGATAAAGAAGAAATTAGATAGAATTGTGGAAAATCTAAGATGGATGAATGAGTTCCCCATTTGTTTTCCTAAGTTTGCTACTAATTATTTATCATATCATACCCCTATCCTAACTTCCTCAATAGCAAAGAGACTTAAACATCCTTTCAAGTTCAATGATTTTTTGATGTAATTAGCTGGTTTTGAGGAAGGATTATGGACTACAATAAGGACTGACATTAGAAGATCTAAACAATTTATTTATTCAAAAAAGTGTAACTAATCAAATAAAAGGTAAATATGCTTTACAATGCCAACATTGGAAACACATATCATCTAGCCAACACAGCTAAGAGGGAGTTAGAGGTTATACAACAACTAAAATACATCAATCCTAGAAATCTAAGTCTTAAGGTAAGGGAAAGGGAAGCATGAAATAATTAATTTCAAGCACTTTTATTTGATTATTCCCTAACTAAACAAAGAGCTAGGGCGGACTCAATAAGACATAGAGATAAAAACACTTCAGTTTTTTAGAAGGGCATAGTCTCTAGGAGGGCTAGAAATAAAATCATCTCCCTCAAACATAACAACATTGTATTTGATTCTCAATCGTAGCTTATGCAGGGGGCTTATGGAGATGCACACTTATCCAAACAATTTCTCATACAGGTTTTAAAAGACTCCATTTCACCAAAAGATGGAACTTAATTAATTAAACTTGTTTCTCTACAGGAAATCAAAGACATCTCTCTATCCCCACAAGGCCTCAGGATTAGATGGCTTTAATGTCAAATTTTAAGGGAGCTTGGTCTCTCACTGGTAACATGGTTTTAGAAGCTATGATGAAGTTATTTAGTAAAATTGATCGATAAGACTTTCATAACTCTTGTTCCAAAGAATGGTGAGTTGAATAGTTCCTTTGATTGTAGACCAATTGCTTTTTGCAATTCCTTTTACAAAATCATTTCCAAGCTCAAAGCTGAAAGGATCAAATCAATTCTTCATAAGCACATTAGTCCCACTCAAGGTGCATATATACCTGGTAGAATAATTGGTGATAAAATTATAATTCTTCAAAAAATTATTACCAATTACTCTAATAGGAAAAAGCAAACCCAATTGCTGCATCAAAGTTGACCTAAGAAAAGCATATGAAAATTTTGATTGGGGTTTCATCAAAAATATCCTACAAGCTATGGAATTTCCAATAATTTTCATACAGTGGATTAAGCAATGTATGATGACGTCTTCACATAGTATTTTAGTGAATTGTCAACCTACCAAGTTCTTCCAAAGTAGCAAGGGGATCAAACAAGGAGATCCTTTATCTCCATACTTCTTTGCCTTAGATATGCAAGCACTCCATAAAAGATTTAAGATATCCCTCGAAGTTTGCAAAAATTTAAACTAACAAATCTTTGTTTTGCAGATAATTTGATCTTACTTTCTAAAGCAGATGCTACTTCTATTTCCACCTTGATGAAAGCTCTAAAGCTCTTCCAAAGAGTCTCAGGCTTGTATGTGAATTACTCCAAAAGCAACATCTTTTTATCCAAGAGCGCCTCTAGTCTTCATCATTTGATTTCAGTATAACTGGTTTTCAACTACAAGAATTCCCAATGAAATAACTAGGCATTCCTATCCTTCCCACAGAGTGAAAGCAAGAGACTAGACTAAACTTATAGATAAAATACAGTCCAAAATTTCAACTTGGAGTTTTAAACACCTTTTAAGATCAAGAAGAGTTTAGCTTATTAATTATATCCTTAATTCTATTAATACCTATTGGGCTGATCATTTATCTTTTCCAAGTTCAATCCTTAAACCATTAACAAAATGTTCAGTAACTTTCTATGGACTAGCAGTAAGGAGAAAACCTACAAAACCAAGATGAAATGGAGTGAAATCTGCATATCAAGGAATCAAGGTGGATTGGGGAACTGTTTCATCAAAATAATGAACACTATCTTGCCCACAAAAAGATTTTGGAGACTAATGGATGAAAAACAATCCCTATAGAGTAAATGGATTCATAGTTATTTCATCAAGAATAGCAACATCTGGGCAATTGATGTTCACACTTCCCCTCCATTACTCTAAAGGTCATTCTAAAGCTGAGATATAAATATAAGGCTAATTTTATTGCTTTGATAAGGAATGGCAAGTCCATCAATTTTTGGTGTGATAATTGGCTTTTTGTGGGTCCATTGATCAATAACAATGAAGTTGATTCCCTAAGGTGTTCAATTCCCTTGAATACTTTAGTAGCTACATCATTATACAACAGGGAAACATTCCATAACTCAACACTATCCAATTCTTTGTTAAAGAAATCTATGGTACTCACTGTAATATAGAGGCTGATAGATACATTTGGAGGCACTCAAATGATGGTAAATTCTTGAATTCATCTTCCAAGAAATTATTTTTCAAACACCTTCCTAAGTTATCATAGACTAAAGCAATCTGGTCAAGTTATCTTCATCCTTAAGTAGCATTCACTCTCTGGCTTACTATGAAAGATAGGTTAAGAACAGTCGATAAAATTACCAAATACGCATAACTCGCTAGCTAGTGCTTTTTATGTAGAGAGGCAAAGGAAACTTCTAAATATTTATTTTTTCAAATGCTAGTATACCAGAGGTACACAGAGGGAACTTCTCAACAAATGTATGATAAATTCAGAACTAGATAACCTAAGCAGCTTCCAAACCTAGTAGTTAAGTAGCAAAAGTCTCAACAGCATTGCTCGTAAATGGAAAAAAGTCCAAATTATACTGTTTCAAGATTCTGGAGTTTTTCCATTTAGTCAACTAATGTCTTAATAGCTAATGAATCTGTATATTCAATGCACACTGGTTGGTCAACCAATATGTTATATTGGTTGATTAGTGCTCTGCAATTAGCCATTGTATATTCATTGAATATGTATATTCACTAGTCGTTAAGACAGTTATCGACTAGTAGGTACATTGGTCGATCAATATATAAAAAAATGTTACCGTAAACTCTTGGTATGTCAAATTTTAAGAACTTTAACCTATATTGGTTGACCACTAACTCATATAGATCAACCAATCACCCCAAAATCATAATTTTAACAACTTTAAATTTTCAAACAACTTTAATGCAATTATAATTTAAACACTTACCAAAATATACTCTAAAGAGTGTTGGAAAGATCAAAAGGCTTTTCTCATAAAAACAAAACCTTTAATACCTTTTGATGAATGAAAAGACTCATGCAATGAGGTAAGATGAAATGTTTATAATCTTTCACTACAAGAAAATTTGGTTTTAATGACGGAAAGTATAGATAGAAAATACTGATTTTCTGTCAGTAAACAATTTTGCGACTGAAATTACCGATGAAAAAGTCCTATGAGAAATGGCTGTAAGTAAAATTTAGCGACAGATATTGTAAATCCATTGCTAAATTTACCGATAGAATCACAATTTTTGTAGGTAAATTTACCGACGGAGTTAAAAAATTTACGTCGTTAAAATTACAGACATAAATAAAATTTTAGTTGCTAAATTTATCAAGGGAATTACAATTTTTGTAGTTAAAATATCTATAGATATTGTAACTCTATCGCTAAATTTCTTGACGGATTTACAATATTCCGTATGTAATAGCCTGTTTCTACACTTAAGGATTTAACTGTTAGATTGAGTCATATCATAAAAGAATACATAAAGTGCATTTCATTTGCATGCATCATATTCTCATACACACATGAATCATGATTTAAAGACATTGTAAAGATAGGATATGCACTCAATTGACTTATTTCAGAGTATGAAAGGTTTTAACTGATTATGATGTACTTGTGTGTTAATTATGTTTTGAATTTTGTTTTGATGAATTATAATTAGTAATTTGGAAATTTGATGTTGCAATTGAGTGATTGATGGAATAATGTGTGCATCTAGTCTAGGAAAAATGTTAAAGGGCAAGATAAATTGATAATGGGAATTTTGGTATATTAGACCTATAAAATGGTGACATGTGGTATTGGGAATAAGTGATAAATGGTTTAGCTAATTGGATGACAAATGGATTGAACACACAAGTGACGAGTGGCCTAGGAAACTATGTGACAAATGGACCAAACATTAGGTGACAATTGGAAGCATAAGAAGAAGGCACATAACATAGCTCTCCACTTGACAAGTGTCATACCATGTGTCTCACCTCTCACCACACACTTGTACCCCACAATTCCCACATTTGAAAGACCATCTTCTTTCATGTTTTTGGTCACCTGTTCTCTTCTTCATGCTCCTCACTATTGACACACCTACACAATCTCCATAACCTTGAATTTTGCCAAAATTCTGCAGCCTTTATCTTGTGATTGAAACACTTTTATTTCCATCTTGTTCTTGGTGTATGCTTGAATGCTTAGAAGGCTTGGTTAGCTTTCTAATTTAGGGGAATTTGAGCTAAACAAGTAAGTGATTGATTGCCCTATTGTGATATATGTGAGCATAACATTCATGATGATTGATTAGGGATGAATTGAGATGAATTGCATATAGGGTTGATGATGAAGCGTGCTTGGAATTTAGTGGATGAATTGGTTTTGTTTTTGATACATGGAAACCCTAGGTTATAGGTTGTTTTAAAGACGAATTAGATTGAGAATTGAAGTATGTTGAAGGTGAATTTATGCTAAAGAAAGGTGCTAGTGTAGTGTTCTTGCAATGGAAAGAGTTAAGGTTACATGTATAAAAGTGAATGAAAGCTTTTGTTCAGTTTTTGATGCATAAAAGATAATTTGTTTATGAGTTACCAATTGAATGATTTTTAATTGGAATTAGAGATAAATTGATGAGGAATTGAAGTATCTTTAAGGTATAAATTAGGTATAATTGATGAACTATCATGAAGGTGTTAAAATTTGGAAGAAAAGCTGAAGGAAAATGAAGGTGAACTTTAGTTCACCTTTCCCACGATCGTGGGAATTGTATTAGTTCCTTCCCACGATTGTGGCAATGCTTTGAAGTGGAAAAAATGTGTTTTGTGTGATGGTTAACCATATAAGGGTAAGTTGCTTTATTTTGGTGCATTAGGACATGATTGGGGCTTGAAATGAACCTAGAAAGTTGCTTGATCAAGTGATTAAGTGTTTGATAAGTTTAAGTTGTTAATTGAGGTTATAAATTAAGGAATGAATTGT
>JAOTBA010000009.1:731192-745634 GCA_025629845.1 Erythroxylum squamatum | reverse complement strand
CTGAAAATAGGTTAACCGATCCTATAGGTTCTTTAGGTTCAGGTTCAGGTTCAGGTTCGTGAAATTGCCGAACCTGACATTCAGGTTCAGGTTCAGGTTACTTATGAATGGGTCAAGTTACCCTACCATGAACATCCCTATACAACATCGCCACATAGGAGAGAGAGGTTTCTTGACATGTCGGAGGCTCCACCGATATCCATGCCGTGTTGCGACATTTGTGGGAGTAACTATTACAATCATGAATATGAAGCACGAACTTATAAGTGAGAGTAACTGAATGTGTACAATTAACCTTAAGGTGCACTATACGAGAACAGTTACAATTCAAAATGGAGTAACTATTGGACTTATGGACAAAAAGATTATGCTCCAACTAAATATTTATAGTACCAAGCACCTCATGTCTAGGAGCTAACTCTGGAAGATATGATGGTTGATTTTATTCAAGAATTAATCATGAGGCATCAAGAAGCTGAGGCTTATATTCAAAATATGGTGCATTAGATCCACTAGCTGGCAAAGATTATATCTAACGAGATGCAAGTGAGTTTGCCCATTCCTAATGAAAAATATGCTATAGAATATGGGATGACAATCACCCTTAGTAGTGAAAAAGAGCTCCCAAAAGAAGAAGAAGAAGAAAAGGAAGAGTATTTCAAACAAATTAGTGGAACTCCTTACAAAAATGAAAGCTAACTGACGCAGATTCGAGAGCGAAGAAAAGAAAAGGGTTGGCTTCATGAATGGAGTGACATTCAAATAAGAGCTTCCGAAATAAGAAGACAAAGAATCATCCATCCAAAAAGAGGAAGTAGAGGAGTGGCAGGAAGTAATTGAAGAAGATGAGCTAGAAACCTTTATCTAGAAAGAAAAAGAAGAAGAATGGACAAAGTTGGTCGAGGAAAAACTAGTAGAGGAACCAAGTAAGGAAACTACTGATGAGGCGTTGGCAGTGACTTTAAGTACTAAAGGTTCCCACTTCCTTGAAGACAAACTGTTCGAGTCAAACGATGATTTAGGGAGTTTTGTTATTCCATATTTTATTAATAATTTGTCACTAAAAAGGGCATTAATGCATACAATTGGATTAATTAATTTGATAAACTATGACCTTGTTGTTATCTTGCAATAAGTGGATTACTTACAAACTATAAAAGAAATGCATGGAAGCAAGCCACTGATCATAGACCTAGGATGAGGGTAACATAAAAGGTACGTCAAGCTAATGACGTTAACCAAATGCTACTTAAAAGGCAACTCAAGATTTAGGGTTTACTTTTGTTATGTCGTTTTAATATTTTATTTCTTAATTATTTTATGTATTTTTATTTCTTTTTTATTCCTTTTATTCTTTTTGTTATATTTTTCAAGGATATTATCTAATATTGAATGGATCATAATTTATAAAAATCATTATATCCAGGGAAGTACCACTGAACCTTCTCACTTATTATATATACTTATATTATATACATTGGGGACAATGTAAGTATGGGGAAGGGGTTAATAATTTTTAATGATTTCTTTAAGCTTATTATAATCTTGCTTATTAAATTTTATTAACTGATATCCTGAATTAATTGAAATTTCTCCATCAAAACTTTACTTCATTATTGAATATTGATTTGAATTAGCATGCAAAAGGATGAGAGTTAGAAATTGCTTTTATAAGTCATATTTTCATTAATCATTAAGATATTCAAATTGAATGAAAATTGCATACTATTTAAACATGTATAAACCTTTTTTTTTTTAGCTTTTGAGCTTAAGAGCAAAAATTCTAAAATTTTAAAGCTCTTTTTTTCTTTCACATGTGTTATCATGTATAGTAGAATGATTATAGAACTTGCTTTTATTATATATATTGAGATCATATTTGTTAAATTAGAAGCATTGATACGATGAAGATACTTAGATTCAACAATTTATTTAAGCCTATTTCTTTGATAATTACCATACCTATAAAATTATCTTTTAGGAATAACCAAGTTAAGCATTAGCCTTTTCCATTGTTATTGTGCCCACATATTAACCTTTTTTTCCTATTTTTCTTTGAAGACCTTTTTATTGTTTTAAACCTTGAAGGTTATTTACATTCTTTACTTGTTTGAGACTGGAAATTATTGAAAGGTTCCACAATTCTTTAATTGTGGTACAATATGAATGTTCCAGATTCTTTTGTTTTCATAAAAAAAAGTATAGAAAAAGAAGAGAAGAAAAGTATAAATATGTTTTTTATAAGGAATGGACGTATGTAAATTGTAAACAAGTTTCTTGTAAATTCTCTTAGTAAATTTCCTTCAATTTAACCCTTTTTAATATCCAAACTATACCATATGTAAGCCTTATTATAACTGATATAAAGATTTTTTTTATTTTTTAAAGTTTGTACATAAGTGGTGGAGATTTGATAATACTATAAGCCTATGATAAGAGTTCTACTAAGCATTGATTGAGAGTTTTGATATTTTTCACCCTAAAAACTTAAGCGCATTGAGTGAAATCTTGGTAAGGGTGTAAAGTTGTATGTTTGTTATTTCAATGCGATTATAGTTGTGATTATTATTAATATCGACTTAGAAAGTTAATTTTAGGAAAATTTGATTTTAATCGTATGCTAATTTGATTTAATAGGATATGATGATTTATAGTATGAATGGACATATTGAGATTGATGAGGGGTGGATGTTGTAAAATTGATAATTTTTATTATGGTTTGCTTGAGAACAAACAAAAGCTTAAGTGTGAGGATGTTTGATAGATGCATAATTAATGATATTAAATCCCATATTTAATGTATTTTTGCTTGATATTTTATACTTTTGTTGTATATTTGATACTCAATTTGCTCCAGGTGTGTTTATAGGTTATAATTGCCTTTATAGACTAAAGGAGAAGAATTCGGATGAAAATGCAGCATAAAATGAAGATGTAAAGCAAAAAAGGATACACAATCGTGCATCAGCCCTTGTACTTCTCCCAGGCCGTTTAGAATCACGAATTCTGGGTATTTTGGGTTATACTTGGTCTAGTACACAACCATGTATCACCCAAAACCCTAAAGATTATTACAAAAAGACATGTTTTGAGGTAAAAGGGGAAGTAGACATTAGGAGGTGATTACAAAGGCTGAGATCGTTCAGAAGGGGTGATTTTGATTAAGAGAAGTGGAAAACACAAGGAAATTATCAAAAGATCCATAGGACTAGAAGATCAATCTTATACCTTGCAAGAATATTCGATATGAGACAGACAGAGAGATTTACAATTATGAATCCATTGTTTTCAATTTATTTTTCTTTTTGTTTATGTTTGATTTCATGTTCTATTGTGTGTAACTAAATTGTTTTAGTTCATAGGTTAGATGAACCCTAGTTTTATGCAATAACATGTTTGATTCTTTTATTAATGCAATTGTTTGGATTAATATACTGTGACTTAATTATGTGTTTAATATATGTTCTAATAGATTTGGATATTAGTGCATAATCTGATTTTATAATATAGAAATTGAGAAATCCTGTGCGTGAATAGATTTACTGTAATTGAAAGGAGTTGATTGCAACCCTAGAGATAAGATTACATAAATCCTTTGGAGTAGGGCCAAATCTAATAACGGGATTCACAAATTTGTAAAACAATTATATGAACTTTAACTTGAGTAATTTGGTTGATAACCTTAGGATTAGTTGTTATTAGACTTAAGAGTAAGCTATTAGCATACCATAGGAATTTCTACGATCTAATAAATCAACAAGACAATTACATAATAAAAGATCAATCAATTAAGGGTATTTAAGGGGATTCAAAACCTAAACTCTAATTATCGATATCGGTAATTTCCTCAGTGATTTCTTAACTGTCTGTTCAATCTTGTTGCCTGTTTTTTTGTGCTTAAGTTTTAATTTATTTAATTAAAAATCACATTCAAATTTGTAGACTATATAATAGGATAATGGTAACTGCTAATAATTATAGTCTTTGTGGGATTGACATGTACTTATCGATACTAGCTGCAGCTACGCTGTGCACTTGTGGTTAATTCATAATTGACAAACTTTAAAAACGTCAATCAATAAGCTTCATATTGAACCTTTCTGTCACTCGTTCAATATATCTCGTCTAAGATAACCACAATCTCTTGTTCTTCTTATCTTGAGTTTTTTTCATGCCTAAATTTTGCTTTGTAGGTAACAAAATTTCCATATCAAAAGATTTGGACAAATACTCCTTCAACTTTTAGATTCTACTAATGTCTTGATCCATAATCAGCATATCATGAACATAAAGAAGAAGAATGATGAAATTCTCATATGAGAACTTCTTGAAATACACACAAGCATCAATATAAGTTCGTTTAAACCATAATTAGTCATAAAGGAATCAAACTTGTGATACTACTACCTTAGAGCTTATTTTAATCCATATAGTCTTTTCTTCAACTTGCAGACCTAATTTTTCTTGCCTTTAGCTTTGAAACCTTCATATCTCCTCTTCCAAATCTCTATGCAAGAAGGTTATTTTTAACATCCAACTATTCAAGTTCAAGATCTAAACAAACAATTACACCCAAAATTGTTCGAATTGAGGTCATCTTGACTACTATTGAAAAGATTTCATCAAAGTCTATGTTTTGACTGAATCCTTTTATTGTTAGCCTTGTATTATGCTTTACCAACTTATTACCATCTCTCTTTATCTTAAACACCAACTTATACTTCAATGACTTTTTGCCTTTTGGAAGCTTTACAAGTTCGTATGCATTATTCTTCTTCAGAGAATCCATCTCTTCCTTCACAGTTGCGAGCCAGAGATCTTTGTTTTTACAAGATGCAACCTCTTGCATATTTTTAGGCTCCTCGTCAATAGTAAGTAACAGGCATTCAGAACTTGGATACCTTATAGAAGGCCTTTTCTTCCTTATCGACCTTCGAAGATGTGTTTCATCAACTGTTGGATCCAATTGCCCCCTTCTCATGATCCTTAATGGATTCATTTTCAGTATTGTCTGGATGTCTTTCATATAACTCATTATTATCAAATTGTATCTGATCGCCGCCAATATTTTTTTGGTCACACACTTCATCTTCTTCACCTATAGACTACTCAATAGTTGAAGGAATTGGTGAAGAGCTAACAATGCCATATGATGACTAGTAGTGTGATAACTTATCTCCTCTCAAAAGATCAACACCTCTCTTGTGCTCCTAAAACACTGCATCTTTGCTTATAATAACCTTTTGCTTCTTTAGGTCATAAAGTTTGAATTCAAATTAATCATTACAATATCTAACAAAGATACATGGTATTGACTTTGAGTCAAGTTTCTTTCTGTGATACTTGGTAAATGTCTAAATACCTTACATTCAAAAACTCTCAAATGATGATATATGAGATCTTTATTAGTTCACACTCTTGAGAGAATCTCAAAATCCAACAAAATTGAGCAACCTCGATTAATTAGGTAAACTGTAGTTCGGATTGCTTCTCTCCAAAACGTTTTTAGATACATAAACATTCTAAGCATGCAATAAACCTTTTATATAATGGTTCTATTCATCCTCTTAACAACCCCATTATGCTATAGAGTCTTTGGTTGAGTTTTCTCATGTCTAATGCTATATGATGTACAGTATTCTTCAAACAACTTGAAAGCATACTCCCCTCTATTATATGTTCACAGGCACTTTAACTTCCTCTCAACTTCCCTTTCTACTATAACATGAAACTTTTGGAAAGTTTCAAATACTTGACTCTTAGAGTTCAACATGTACACCCAAGTCTTCCTCGAAGCATCATCAATAAATGTAATAAAATATTTGTTACCTCATAGTGACTCCTCTTTTGTAAGGCCACAGACCTCTGAATGCACCAACTCTAATATCTTCGACTTCCTTCTATATCTTCTCTTGAAATAGAATTTATACTACTTTCTAGCCAAGTAATGATCGTAAGGATTATTCTTACCTAGGGTAAGGGACTTACCAATAATCAATTTTATTCCCTTCTCACTCAAGTGTCTCAGTCGTTAATGCCATAGATTTTCTGAAGCTTCCTCTTTAGTTGTGTACACTTCTCCACCACCGCACAAGTTTGGGTGTGTCTTATACAATGAGTAACATAACTCTCCTCGAACAACCATTATTGCACCTTTAAATAGTTTTCACTTCCTATTTCTGAAAGCGTGCTGAAATCCTTTTTAATATAAGACAATAGCTGATAATAGATTTAGCCTTAGATTGGGGATGTATCATACATCTCTCGAGGTCACTAAGCATCCAATATTTGTCTGAACTCAGATATTAACCATATCGAATATTTTGGTGGAACTTTAGTTTCCCATCTTTACACTCCCAAAATCTTTGCTTTTGCAGATGGAGAAGTACTCCACATTTGGATCCAAAATTGCTGACATTAAAGCATTCATTAGTTGCACAAACTAGAGAACCTCATCATTCGTGCTTGAAGTTATTATTGTTGTATTTTTATGATTGTCATCATTATAATGATCTTTCTTTTTCTGATCTCTCTTTCATTTATAGCAGAACCTCTTAATGAGTCCTAGCTTATCACAATAATGGTATGTCTTCAAATCTTTGTCACATCTAGACTTTGAACAATTCTTAGACTTGCCACAACCTTTGGGACCCCTACTCTTGTTCCCTTCCCTCTTTTCTGTCAAGAAAGTCTACACGTTGTCAACTCCAATCTCCTTTCTTTTGAGTTTTTCATTAAACATACTCTCTATGATTACATCAAAAAAGAACACAACTTTAGGAGCTGAGTTGCTAATCGTCACAGCTAGCATCTCCCAACTATCTAGTAACAAACTCAACAGGAACAAGGTTTAAAGCTCATCATCAAGACTGATCTTCATTGTAGTACTTAAGTTGATTATGTTATAGAAATCACTTAGATGTTCCGACACTGATTTTTTAGCTTTCAACTTTAAATTCATAAGCCTCTTAATTATAAAGGTCTTGTTATGAGCAATCTTCCTTTCATTCAGACTTTCTAGCTTCTTCCATAGCTCAAAAGGATCTGTTTCTTGAGATACATATGGTTGAATATGCTAATATCAATCCATTGTCTAATAGCTCCTAAAGTTTTCTGCTTCATCTTTTCCTATTCTCTATCTAACATCTTTTCAGGTTTTGAAGGAACATTATCCTTGAAATGAAAAAGGTCCTCCATCATGGGCCTCCAAATCAAGTAATTTGATGATATTTATATTTCTACCTTCTATTACAATGCCTTTGATACCACTTGTTAGGAGACAATAACACAGCTCTCTAAAAGATCAACCAAATATCATTGACCAGAAAGAACTCTTCAACTTGCACCAGCAAAACAATATGAGAATAAGAAACTTAATGATGAAACAAATACTAAGATTTACATGAAAAACCCTCCAATGTAGAGGATAAAATTACGGCCAAACTGACAAGAAAATATAATAAACTCAACAAGGATTTACAAAAAGTTGATCTCTTACCTCATAACAACAAATTGTTTCACAAAGTTTTAAGACTGAAACTAAATTTGTTATCACAATCAACGAAAACTCAAACCAAACCTCAAAACAATCAAACAAGGATGAGAATTTAATATTATTTGTCCTCTCTATATTTTTCCTCACTTTAGGACGCTATGACTACACTCTATACAAAAACCTATGCAATTTTCTCTTTTATATTATGAAATAGTTTTTTGTACCATACATGGTCGCTTACATGGTAGTGTAATTGATTGTGTATCTTCGGCACTGGCTCACTCGCAGTTGTACACGATAACAGAGAGTTACATGGTCTTCACACACGGTCGTGTATCTTTACACAGGCATGTACACAACCTTGTGTATCTTTACTCTACGTACATTCTTTCACACGTTTCTAAAGATTTACGCTATTAATCCACACAGTTGTGTAAGTCAAGGCACGAGCATGTAACACTCTACACAAGTGTGTATCTCCTAAAAAGAGCTTCATCCATCTTGTTTTTATTTGTTTGTCATTCCCACGAACTATAAAGACATCTACAATCACTGAAAGCCTCAAAAATAGAGTTGGACATTCAACAATTGTTTTTGCATAAAATTAACACAATTTTGCTAATTTTTTGTTCCCTTCTCTGTCTAGTTTCACCGTAGTCAACAATAAATTTAAATGAATAGACTTAAATGCATAAAATTAATATGTATACGTTTGATAGTAAAATAATTTTTTTTATTGTACATTTCTTTTCTTTATATTTTAATTTAATTTATACCTAAGGTTATGTTTGGTTAGGTAGTTATTAATGGAATATAATGAAATATAATATTGTTTCATCATTTGAGAGGAGAGTTTATACTGAAATATAATAGAATAGAATATGATGAAAGGGGAGGGTTTCACATTACATTTCATTTCATCCTAAATAATAAAAATAAGTTACCTCCGATTTGGGAGGTTTAGGATAGAATGTAAAATGATAAATAACATTATATTATTTACATTATGAATTATTTTTTCAAATAACATTTTACTATATTACATTTTGAACTCTTCCATTCCTCCCAAACTATAATTTTTTGACATTATTTATATTTACATTCCATTCTATTATAAATCGTTTCATTTTATTTCGTTTTATTCTATTAAAAACTTTACGTGCAGTCAAACATAGGTTAAGGGAATAAATGAGGAAAAAGAAAGTGATGAGTTTGTGGGGGACATAAAAGGAAGAAGAAGACAGATGTTTTATCTTTCCCTTTTTTTAGTCTGTCACGAAACCTAAAATTGGAGTATAGTGATCATAACATCTTCAATTTCTTAGTTGCCATGATTTGATATTTGTGGGCAAGGGAACCTAGTGCACCCGTCAATTTGATGGATATGATATCTAACCTGACCAATCTAGTCGGGTCCCGCGTGGAAGATTCTGGTTTCTGATGTCAAATACCAACGTCTGATTCAGTGTTAATTATTCAAACAAATCGTCCGGCAAGCCAAGTTGTATTCCGACCCCAAATTCCTCTCTGTTCTGTGTATGACACATTAATAATAGAAATCATTCATGGCTCCATATTCTGACAAAAGAGAAACAGCACTAATCAACAACAGGTTCTACGCTCTTCTATTAAGCTTGCATATTCATCCACTGACTCATCTTGTCATTTGCAGGGTGATTTCCGAATATTAGATGTACTTTAACATTACACTCTCGTAATACTTACCCATAGCCCCTGTCTTTCTCTTACTCACACAAATGTACATTGGCTCTAGTGCTCTGTCTTTACTCAATTGTTTCTCCTGTTATGTTGAAAGTTTCTTTTATAAAAAAATTTATTATAAATTAAATTATAATGACAAGATTCATACTCCCTCCGATTCATAATAAGTGTCGTTTTAGAAAAATGCACTCTTATTAAGAAAGCTAATGAAATTATAGATATACCCTTATTAATACTCCAATAAATTGCCTTGAAATTGTGATATGTGTAATTAAGATGAGAGAGAAATTGCATAATAATAAGAAATTGTGAGAGAAATTGCATATTAAATTGCCTTGAAATTGTCATCTGTGTAATTAAGATGAGAGAAAAATTAAAGGTTAATTTTGGAAGTAAAATTATAAACATACATACAAAGTCAAGAATGACACTTATTTTGAATAATTAAAATGTATCTAAAACAACACTTATTATGAATCGGATGTAGTATTGTATAAATATTTAATCTTTCAATTCTCCGTCCGCCGTCTGTGAAGACAAGGCTTGTGAAGACAAGAATATCTTCAAGATAAAGCCTCCATTAAATGCCTTCACATGCCACATTAAATGACGTGAAGACAAGAATAGTACTCTATTGTATGCTACATTAAAGCGACGTGAAGATGAGAAGAAAATAGCTAGCTACTGTAAAGACAAGACTTCATAATAAATGTATGAAGACAATAATGTCTTTGTAAAGATAAAGCCTCCATTAAATGCCTCCACGCCACATCAAATGACGTGAAGACAAGAATAGCTATAAAGCCATGTGCTCCACTCTATGCGACATGAGGATGAGAAGAAAATAGCTATAAAGACGTTAGGACAGGGAGAAAGAAGGACGTGAAGTCCAAGAATAAAACAACTATGAAGCCGTGAGGAAGAAGAAAATAGCTACAGTTGTCTCTGCTTTAAATGACGCGAAGATCAAAAAAATAGCTATAACGTTATTTCACGATTGTTCAATGTTGGTTTTTTACAAGAACCAGTTTGTCGCAAAAAATTGAAGTTTTCGTTATGTTTAGCAGAGGAGGTGAAGCAAAAACTAAACACCTGGAACACATCGTACGAAAATTGTTCAAAGGAAGAACGAGAGTGTATCGTCTTCTTTATCATCACAAAAAAATGCAGAAGTTTATGTTAAGTTCTACATGTTGCTTTTAGTAAATATGACCACTGTTATTTTCTTTATATCTCTCTTCCTTTTCACAGTTCTATGTTGGTTCATATCGCAGAAGCAACAGATAAATATGAACAAACCTAGAGACGTGTGAACTAGTAGCCCAAAATTTGGAAATAAGATGGATATTGGTTTTGTGTTCTTTGTGGATCGTATGTTGATTGGAAGTTTGGTTTGCGATGGCGTCTGTTGGATGTTCTGTTGTTGCTTGAAACTTTTTAGCAATGTTTTTGTGTTCTGGTTTCTGTATTTGCCCCTGTTGCTTGTGTTTGTTTGAAAATCACTAGCTGTTTGTACCGCCACTTGTGAAATGTTGAATGATGAAGCCCGGAGAGGGTTTATGAAACCCAAGCGTGGAAGCAGACGACAGGAGGCGGTGGCGATGCACACCGACGACGACATGAGACGTCACAGATCATGACAACACCAAGGATGCGCTGGTGGCGCGACAGAAGCAAAAGTAGGAGAATACCATATGATTCAGGGAATAATGAAAAACACCAAGAAATGAAGCAATAATAGTAGACCAAACCCAGGTAGTGAAGATGAAGGAGCAAGCACAGAGTAGTGAAGGTAGAGCAAGGTTGAAAAAACACAAAAGAAAGTGAAATCGGGACATGTAGTTTTTACGAGAAAAAAATCTATTTTAAAATCTTACAAAAACATCTTTTTTACGTTTCAATAAACTTGTTGTGGTTTTTTATTTTTAGAAACAAGAAACGACGTCAATACTCATCCAAACGTGTTTTAATGAATTGTTAATTTTTTCCTGAAAACCACAACGAAATACCTGTAATTTTTCTTGTCTCTCTCTGCTATTTCTTATGTTATTCAATGATCAACAAGGGGCATATCAAGAATTTCTCTGGCGTGCAATAGAATAGTGTTGACGAGGATTGTAGAGTCAGTGGCAATGATGACAACGAGAGCATACCGGAGTTCTTATATTTTATCTACCAAATCTCAAACCTGCGAGTTTCTCTCTGGATAGCATTATTACCACAAGCCCAAACTATGATTTTCAGGATGGAGTGCGAAGGAGTGGATTTGAAGAACGCATGGCGACTTTCCATCGAGGAAGCTAAATCCACATTGGGTGCTGAAATGCTTTCAGAATTCTGCCTGCTCGTCAAAGAATCAACCATGGTCACCAAAGTACAACATTGCAAGAAACGTGACCTTGAAATGCTCCCTTCCAAACTCGGACCTAAATTGGTTTCTTCAAATTGGGATGTTCTCGACATCAACGGCGTAGCTTTCCATGAAGAGAACAAACGTGATTGTGTTTTGTATTGGATTGGCTCCATTAACGTGGGACTTGGTTTGACGATTGAAGTTCCTAATTCTCCTGAGTTCAGCATAATTGTCGCGGTCCCTATTTGACGTATTAATAGCAAATTTTACAAGTATATTCAAAGCGTGTTTGTACATAACCAGTGTGTTTCATATTTTTTTTCTCATAGAATGAATCAAGAAACAAATGTACGGGTTTGGACATTGATTATTGACACTTCATGTTTCTCAAGCAGTGACGGACCTGGGGGTCATAGCCCTCAAGACTAAAATTTTTTAAGAATATATGCATATATATAGTTCTTTGCCCTACAAAAAATTTGTGGTTTAAGTTCTTGCCCTCCCAAAACTAAAATCCTGGATCCGTCACTGTTCTCAGGACTACTATTATTATCATATCTATTTGTTACATTTTGAAGATTGTGATAAAATTACTTTGGAATCTTTTTGCTCGCCGATGATTAAGCATGAGTGTAGCTTGCCGTATAGGGCCACTTCTAACTGAAGTTGAAAGTAGATTCACTCTCAACTCCTCGGATTGTACCCTATTCATACACAACACTCCCTGACCAATCCTTAAACTATAAGAGAGGATTGTTTCTCAGGCTGGTTTCTTTCACACATAATTTATCACCCAGTTCCTCAAACTGCAAGTAAAAACAGATAATAGTAGGAAAGGGAGCTCAATAACAAAATTTAAATATAGAGCATAATATGGTCTTAATTACTGGCGAGCAGGTATGTCCAAAGACATCTTAAGTATGGGGTTGGTAAATATAGCTTCTTCTTAGGAGGTTCAGGAAGCAACAAAGGTCACCATATGGAATCACAAGTACTAGAAAAAGCATGGCCTCTGATGCAGTCGAGAATTTTATCTCAACGTTGGAAGTGCAAGGTGATTATAGCCAATGCTCCTTTTTAGTTGGTGAATTTGCCACTGGGGAGCCTGTGACTGTGAGGCAAGATGGTCATCCTCTTCGACCTTTCTTTGATGAGTGGCCAAAAACTCAAGACTCATGGTCCAACCTTGAAGATGATAAGTCCAATCAAGGCTCATTCTCAACAACCCAACTCTTTATATCCATTCCTATGGCTTCATCTGACTTCTCTACCCCAAGTTCGTGATCACTACAAGTCAGTGTTCTAAATCCTGATCATCATTTGTGAGTGTAGATCTTTTACCTAATTCTTATTTCTACGATAACATTATAAATGACTGAGAAATGACAGAGAGCCAGCACCTCTGATACTGTTGAAGTTGAGAAAAGTTTTGTAAAATTCAATGTATGAATGTGTTTTTGGTTTGGAATAAAACATACTGATGAAGGTTTATGAAGGCTGTGGAATAAATGATTATAATAGGATGCCTTTGGTTCAATTTGCTTATCCACAAGCTAATGTAGTTAGCATCTTGATAATCATTTAGGATTCACCAAATAAAACCAAATTATTTCTATCTTAAAACTAAGAAAGTAGGAGATCGACATTCCCACATACATCTGCAAAACTCATACATAACTGTTTTATAGGTCAAAGTAACTGTACAAAAGTCAATTAAACCTTTCCTTCTCGAAGAATTGACAAAATTTGTGTAAAATCGCATCTGTACAAAAAGTTATCAAATTTTCATTCTTCTATCATATATCAGCTCCTATGTATAGTTCATCCTCAATTTTATCTGCATCTTCAAACAATTTAAGGAATTAAACTTGTTCTTGCTCTCTTTTTCTCTTTTGCCGGTACTTGAATGTCATGAATGTTAGTTTATACCTTGCAGCCAATCAATTGGATGCAAATTAATGTATGACATTATAATTTAATTTATGAAAAGACTTTATTTATCTTTGTATATTAATTTAATTAATTTTTTTTTTTTGCTAGCAATTTGAATGTTGTAGGTTACGTTCAGTTTCCACTTTCTTTAGTTGTTTCTTTTTTGGCCAAAATTGTTTTGCGTAAGCCTATGTATAAAGGCCCTAGTCTTCCTTTTCATTGAATGAATTAGCAACAATCAATTTCCAAGTTTCCCATAAAAGCTTTTGTCTTTGTCCTCTCTTCACTTTCCAATAAATCTAGCATCAAAGCAAAAAGAAAAACGAAATCAAGTGCAGCTTTTTTTCTTATTCTTTCTTCTCTCTTCCAAGTTTGGTTTCAACTAGGAAAAGGTAAAGCTAGAGAGAGTGAGCCAAACACAAAAGGAAAGAAAAAATGGCGGGGAGCTAAGTGAAATTTGAAGTTAAAAATTGGCAATGAACTGCGGCCTTTGATTCCAATTTTCAAAGGAGTAACTACCACTTTTGGAGTTTAAAAGTAAAGACCATTTTTAAGTCTTAAGAGTTGTGGGACTTGATTCAAATTGGATTTGAAGATTCTAATAAGCAGGAACAACAACTAAGGGAAATTAAAAGGAAGGATGCAAAGGATTTTTTGGTTCAAATTGGATTTGAAGATTCTAATAAGCAAGAACAACAACTAAGGGAAATTAAGAAGAAGGATGCAAAGGATTTATTTCTAGTTCAACAAGCTTTAGAAGAAGAAATTTTCCCAAGATTTACAGTAGAAGAAACTTCCACTCAGGCATGGGAAGTTCTGAAGTAAGAATATTTAGGTGACAAAGGTAATTTGTAACATCCCACCCCCCGACAGGAAGGGTAAAATAGTAAATTTGGCATAGGACGAGATGGATTGGAATGACTTAGGACTGTTCATGCAT
>JAOTBA010000009.1:692276-706884 GCA_025629845.1 Erythroxylum squamatum | reverse complement strand
GTTATGTAAATTTGTGTATGATTTGATGAGATTTGAGATATGATGGAATTGGAAGAATTAAATGGATTGAGGAATTGTAATGGATGAATTTCAAAGGGGAAATTGATTTTGCTTGATGATAAAAGAAAGAAAGAGAATTTACACCGATTCGGATTGGTTTAGACCGATAGTCTTAAGGTTTCCAACGCGACATTTTGTTTTGTTTACTAAAATATTTGTTCACGCTTCGAATGTCGGATCCGCTTTGATTTGACAGAAATTTGTATCAGTTCGAATTCGTTTTCGTTTGTTTCCGAATTCGATTCACTTTCGCTTATCGTTTCGTATTTCACATTTTGTCATTTCGCTTTCATTTTGATCTGAGTTAGCGCTTTCGCTTTTGTTATCCGATTTTCGAGCCCTTCGATTGGCTTTTGAATTCGTTTCGCTTTCGATTCTTCCGCTTCCGCAAACTCTTTAGTCTTTTTGTTTCCGCTTTATTCTTAGACTAATTAGTAGTAAGAAAGTGTACTAGACCATTCTATTATCCTCGTGAGATTGGCACTTTATTCACTATTATATTACTTAACAATAATAGGTACACTTTTCTTAGGTTATGAATATTTATTTTATAATAGAGAAAAATTTAGATTAAAAATTGCTCGACAAGCTTTTGGCGTCATTTTTGGGGAATAAATTGGTGTTTAGGAAACTTAAAGGCTATTAGTATAGCCAATTTATTTGTTTGTTTTTGTTTATATTCTTTATTAAACTTTGATTATGTTATTTCTATCCTCGATTTATTTTAACTTTAGGTGTGCACATGGTATATGATATGGAATAGAACATTCATTTACCTTGAAGAAGTCTGAGAGCTAAAAGAACACTTCTTCGTAAAAGAAGAGAATGAATTGAAAAAAATGTTAAGACATAAAACTTGATATAATGGAAAATGAGCACATGACCGTAATGGAATATATGAAACGATCTCTTACATGGAAGTGTTACAAGGCTAAAAATCAATCTGGATGACCTTGAGATTAAGTTGAATGTTATTAAAATGTTTTAGCATTATGTTTGGTTTGAAAAATTACCACATAAAGATACTTTCAAGATTTGTGACACTTTCAAGATTATTGAAGCCTCCAATGATACTATAAGGCTTATGTTATTTCCATTCTAGTTAGAGGCATCAAACTAAGAAGTCCTAAGCTATAACAAGGGGATACTTAATAATTGAACTAACTATGCAAAAAAGAACTTTAAGCAACAATAAATTTGTAATGGTTTTAAATTGCATTACTTAAAATTAGTATAATGCATCGACTTTTAAAGTATTGCCTTTAATAATTTTAAAAAGCAACCATAATAGTGATTGGTCACTATATATTTTAAAAGGCAACAAAATCAGAAAATAATTGCCTTAAAATTTTATATATGCAACACCTATATATGTTGTTACTTTAAGCACTTAATAAAGTATTTTTAAGAAAAAAAAATGTAGAATTGGCAATGGGTCAGACCAATTAAGTAACAAATAAAGCTCGAGTATGAACCTAATTAAAATTTATTTTTATGTAATTTTGAAAAACAAAAGACAACATTTTAATCAAAATGACATTATTATAAAAATTTTAAGTTTTGGGTCAAGCCTAATGCTCAAAGACTTTTATCAAAAAGTCTAAATTTAACCAAAAATTCAGTCAACTTAGGTTAGGTCAGGCAGGCTAGGCTAGGCTAGTCTATTTTTGCCATCATTAAACAAGTATTACATCCAATATAATACAAAGGGGCTACAGTTAAATTTTACATAACACAACGATAATAGACTAATATATTAGAGGATTATACAGTATACATCAGGTACAATTTATCTTCCGTCTATTTGCAGCCCCTACCGAGCACTTCCCCACTGTTGTCATTGTGCCTTAAAGCAACTATGTGCACAGCCTCGTGGACTGTCAAAAGTAGTGAAGTTAAAGGACGGGGAAGTGGGCTCACGAAGTAGTCAGCAAGCAATATCTTCTCAGCCCCATTCTCGTTTGAACAAGAGCGTGATTTCCCCTGTTCTTCTCCATTAATCGTCCAGGTGCGGTGGAATGCAAAGTTGAACTTTTAGATGGCTAAGTTGAACCTATTTGGAGTTAAACGTAGGTGGGTCTCGTTCTAGTTTATGGTGTGTTGCATCTTGGTCTTTATTGTATTTGATGTCAAAAGCAATTGCTGCAGTTTGGTTTTTACCTCTCTCTGTGTTTTCGGTTTTCTCATTTTGTCTTTTGAATATGTTTTCCATTATATTATTCTAGGACATTATCTAACTACCAAGGTTGTTTCGTTTCCTGCAACTCTCCTCGTTAGTTAGTTATTGTTTCGTTTATTACTTAGTTTTGGTAGAGCTCTTTTCAACGCTCCTTGTTAGTTAGAAACCAAAAAGTTGTGATTTGGATCATGGGTATGTTTCAGGTGTTAATTTTGAGAAAAAATAGTTGTTTTTATTTTATTATAAAGTGTTTAACTTTATTCATACAGTGAAAATCTTAACTATTAGAGTTAAAAGAATGCGTATTATCAGCACTCTCCGGACTCGCTTTATTGCTTGGGAAAGAAGTAGAAAGTTTTTGTTATTTCATTAGCTTGGGAAAGCAAATCATTTTGTCTAGGAAATGGCCTTCGTACATGCAGAAGCTCCACCAGGCTTCATTACAGCCATTCAAACACTTGTTGCCAATGGGTCGAGGTCACACACAGGCTCACCAGGCAAGACGACGATGTTTGTCGTGGTCGACCCCTTTACAAAGCACACTCATTTCACAACTTTAGGTGAGCAATTTATAGCTCTTCAAGTCGTAGAGCTTTTTATCAGAGAATTCATCAGGCTGCATGGAATACCATCCTCTATTGTGTCTGATAGAGACTATTTTCGTGAGCCACTTTTGGCATGAGTTGTTCACGCTCCAAGGAACAACCTTAATAATGAGCAGTTTTTACCACCTCCAATATGACGGATAGACAGATGTCCTCAATTGGTATTTAGCAGACTATCTCTGTTGTTTTGTGTCTCATCACCCAAAAAATGGTTACACTACCTTTCTTGGGTGTAAGAGATAATAGCTCATCACATGCTCAAGTTAACGAGACAAGCCCAAGCCCAGACTCAGCCCATAAGCACAGCTCCTCCACAATAAGCAGTGTACCTGTGACATAGACAATTCAAGCTAGCATTCTGTTGTAACTGAAATTAGCTGTACAGATATACGATCTTCAAATCTCTTGTATATAATCATTCATTCAATCAAGGAAAAACAAGGCAATTTTTACATCATACTCTGTCTCTATTTTCGTTACATTGGGCATAATGGCAGTATAACACTCTGCGACTATCTCTGTTGTTTTGTGTCTGACCACCCACAAAAATGATTACATTATCTTTCCTAGGCATAATGGCACTATAATACGGCCTAGCACTCTGCCATTAAAATGACTCCATACAAAGCAGTATTTGGTCGACCTTCACCTTCCCTGCTTGATTATGTCACAAGCTCCTCATCAATTGCATTTGTTCCTGAAGTTCTCCAGTTTAGGTCCCAAATCCTAACCAATTTATAAGAAAACCTACAACAGGCACAACAGCGATGAGTGCCCAAGCTAATAGAAAACGGACGGATGTCAACTATTTGGTTGGAGATTGGGTCTTCCGCAAACTCCAACCTTATCAGCAATCTACTCTTGCTCATCACTTTAATAACAAGTTGTCTTAATGATTTTTTTGACCCTTTCTAGATCATGAAAACATAGGCTTTAATAACAAGTTGTCTACGCCTATTATTTTAATTCCCAAACAAGAAAAAAAAACATCTTTCTTCCACTAAAGCTAGACCTAGGCTTTACTTGCATGGTTTTTTTCTTCTAAGATGTGTCACTTCAAGAAAATGAGCAGAATGATTTGCGTCAGGATGGGTGATGTTCTGTTATGATAACAGACACCCTCACATATATAATAATAGTTTTACTCAAGTGTTTTTATCTATTTGTTCCAATGAATCTTGCATTATTGGCTATGCTCTTCATTTAGTTAGAAGAGTTGAAGAATGCCCTTCAGGAGATGGATGTCCAACTAAGGTTTACAGGGGTATGCACTAATGGAACTCATTTTCTAAAGAAGTCATTGAATATGTACTTATGATTAATTTTATATTATTTTCAAATTCTTTTTGCTACTTGTCACTAAATTATTAACATTTTGAGTGGTGACACTGCAAAGGAAAACATATTTATCTCCTTACACCTTCTTGTTTGATTCAATTGTAGTGATGTAAATTAAAAGAAGTTTGTTAAATATAGTCTAAATACTCTACATTAGAATATTGATTAACTTCCAGTATAGGTTTTGCAAATCTTACCATGGTGGAAAAAGTGTGTTGTGAATTGATACAATATTTAGAATTAAAAAATTATTTTTTACCTTTAATTGCCGATCTAGGAACTAATTAGGTTGAATATGTTTCGTTTTTCTTTTTACCAGTTTTCACATTAACATGATCATATGAAGAGAAGTTTCACATTTCATTTTAGTGGTTGGATTTCACAGTTGCAGTTGTGAAAGTGGGATTAACACTTACTTTTATCGAAGTTAGTTTACTTCTTTCTTAACAAATACTAATGGAGAAAGAATATAATAGTTAAAGTTTACTTTTAATGGTCCAGTAGTGTGATTGTTTTCAAATTTTAAATGTTATTTTTTCATAAAGTTTAATAAATTTGGCATAATCATCATTCGACCTGAACATCTTTTGATGGAAAGGCATTCTTAGGTTCAAATATATTGATTATAACATTTCCTACATTTTTTATAACCTACTACACTTTAACTTTAATCGCTTTTCAAAATCAAAATCTAGTTTTTGTTGAATTATATAACATTTTAGATACCTTTCACATTTAATAGTAACCTTTAGTTATTTCTTTTCCCATGTCTGTTATTAAATTTTAAATTTTAATTGCACAAGCTCTTAGTTTCATAAAAGCAATGACATATAAGTCCATTATGCATGCCTTTTCGCAGATTGCAAAATTACTAATAAAGTATTTGGATTTACGTTTAATTGAAGTACAAACTATAATTGACTAGTTTACTGCTATTGGGATACTTCAACTATATTGCTCTAAGACAATCTACTGGGAATTCAAATTCGTTTATTATGTCATAATGAAAGTTTTTGTACTTTGTATTAGGCATTATATAACATTATGGCTTATTAAGTCAAAATGAAAAATTCTTAGTTGTTAACATAATCAATATTGCATATACTACTTCGATGAATGGTTAGTTGCCTATGGAAAAGGGAGATAACAATTGGATGACTTACCAGATATAGTGATGAATATATGAGTGTAGTTGATTGTTATCTTAAAAGGCTTTTTTAACGTGGCTAATAGGAATGAAATTTCTTGTCCATGTAAGAATGTTTCAATTATTATTGGTATACTTGAAATATTATATATGATCATTTGATTGTTGATGGATATGATCTAGAATATGATGGTTGGAATTTAATGAGGTATCAACTAATGCAAGTATAGATATGGATGATAATAATGAATTTGATGGAAGGTTTATGAATGATAATATAGATGGCTTACTACTTGACACATTTAGAGATATAGATGAAGGTATCAATAGTTGTAATGGAGTTAGTAAATAAATGTTAATTCTAACAAGTTTTTATTTAAGTTGGTAGAGGAAGAAAAACAAAAGTTATATCTTATTTATCAAAGTTTTTCTAAAATTATTTTACCATTAGACGATATCTTTTTAAGTGTACCTATGTAATTAATACTGCATCTTATATCGATCTTAGACGGATACTTAGAGAGGCCTTTCCTAATGCAAACATTTTCGAATCTTTTAATGTAACAATGAAACTTGTGAAGGATTTAAGACTTCACTATGAAAAGATACATGCATGTCCCAATGATTATATTATGTATCAGGGGAATAATAAGAAAGCAAGAAATTGCAGAGTGTATGGTGTATCTAGGTGGGAAAAAAGTTATAGTACTTAAAATAACACAGGTCATTGTACAAGCTCAAATATGAGGCAAATTTTATCCAAGGTTTTAAATATTTTCGATTAAAATTGAGGTTGCAACTTCTTTACTTATGTCTAGGATGAACTAAATTCATGAAATGACATAATAAGGGGCATCCTAAAGATGGTAATTTAAGGCATTCTGTCGATGGCCAAGCTAGGAAAGACTTTGTCTTATTATATCTTAATTTTTCACGAGACCCTCATAAAGTTAGATTGGCTCTTGCTAGTGAGATTTAATCCTTTTCACACAATGAGTGTTTCATATGGTACATAGCCTACAATCTTAGTAAACTACAATTTAGCACTATGGAGATGTCTGAAATTAGAAAATTTAATACTGTCTTCAATTATACCTAACTCAATTTCTCCTGGAAATGATATTGATGTTTTTTTACAGACATCGATTAAAGATTTGATGGGGTTACCAGAGTTTAGGTTAGAGACACATGATGCTTTAACAAATTAATCATTTAAGATGCGTGTAGCCATTTTGTTAGTGACTTTTTAGGATATGCGATATTGTGTGGATGGAATATAAAGGGAAAGTTTGCATGTCCTAATTATTTTATGAAAATTTCTCTCAATTTTTAAAGTATAATGGAAAGATTTTTTTTCTCTTAATCGTCAAAGATTTTTAGATTGAAATCATCCTTGGAAGCACAATAAAATATCATTGAATAGTTATATAAAGTTAAGAGAATCACTAATTTCTTTGTCAGGATATGATGTTTTAAAGCTTATTAGTGGGTATCATAATGTGCTTGGGAAGGCAAATAAGCAAAAAACTCAAAGTGATAATCTTTTAAGGAAGAGGTATATAAATTTTTAAATTGCCTTATTAGAGTCATAATGGATGCTGACATAACTTTGATATGATTCATATTGAGAAAAATGTATGTAACAATATTCTTGGAACTTTGTTCGATATCCTAGGGAAGTCAAAATAGCATCTTAATGCATGGTTTGATTTGAAAAAATTAGTAATAAAAAATATTTGGAGCCTGTTAGAGTAGATGATTATCATATGTCACTAGCTCAGACTTACTTTTATATGACCTTGTAAGAGAAAGTAAGCTTTTTTTATTATTGAAGAATGTGAAATTATTGCAAGGTTGCTCATCAAACAATACACAATGTGTTAATGTTAGCAAGAGAAATATATAAGGGTATAAAAGTTATGACACTCATATTATTATGTAACATTTACTCCAATTTGTTGTAGGAAACATTATAATAAAAGTTGCAGTTATTTTGAGTAGGTTGGGTGCTTTTTTCAAAAGGGTATGCAGTGAAGTCATCAGGCTAAGAGATCTTAAACATCTAGAAAAAGAAATTGTGGAAGTATTATTTCAACTTGAAATAATCTATCTTCCTTGTTTATTTAACATAATGATCCATTTGGCTATTCATTTGCCAAAGAAAATCAATTATGTTAAACTAGTGTATTGTCAATCTATGTACTTTGTTGAGAGGCATTTGGGTAGGTTAAAATGATCTTTTTGCAATAAAGCCAACCGAAATGGTCTATAGCTAAAGGATACTTAGCTAAAGAGTGTACAAATTTGTGTTGTATTTATATACATTGTAAGGTGAGAAAAAAATAATAATAGGTACATGGAAGATAATGAAAATACAAATCTTATTAAAGTATCATCTTTATTTTTCCCAAAAGTTAGACATCCTGTTAGAGGAAAAGGGCAAATGAAAGGTAAAACAATCAATTTAAACTTAAATATATTACATCAAGCTCATCAATACATTCTATTTAATTCAAGTGACAAATAAATTGACAAGTATAGTAGATAAGGTATAAACATATTGTTTATCCATATAAGATCAAAATTTTTATTCCCATTATCAAAATTAACGTATATCATTATTTTTAAGGAGCATCACAATTTGAAAGAGAAAAGTGATAAAAGAAGTCAATAGGCAAGGGTGTAAGATCACTGCAATGAGTTCTCCTAATGATTTTTAGGATAAGGTGATATCTTGTAATGACTCTTTAAGTCATATTCCTTGGTTGTCTAAATGGCCCAACAATGTGGCAAAGAAACATTTAGGATATATTATTAATGGATAAAAGTTTATGACTATAAAATTGGATTTAAGATGTAAGGGTCAAAATATTAGAGTTTCTTTAATAATGTTAACTCCAAGTTTTGCTAGTTCTAGAGACCAAAATCAAAACTTGGAAATATGAATTACTACAGTGTGATATCCCGTCTCTTAAATTGTTGAACGATCTAAAGTGTTAGATTATTGAGTCACATGAGTGACATCATATAAAATGAATTTGATACATTTGTGATATGATTTTATGATTATATTCATATGCATAATATTAGCATACACACAGGAATTGTGATTTAGACAAATTGCACTCAATTGACATATTCCGTGGTATGAAACTAAAATGAATGTGACATGAATATGCAATTACAATATCTTGTACTTTGGATTACCAATGAAAAGAATTGGTGGACTATAATTGTTAACTTGGAATTTATTGTTACAATTGAAAAATTGATGAATTAAAATGTACATTTGGTCTAGGTAAAGTGCCAAGTGGCAAGACAAGTGGATGAATGGAAAATTAGGATGAAAGAGCCTATAAAATGAGTGACATTTGACATATATAATTGAGTGACATTTGGCATAGAGATTAAGTGAGATATGGCAGCTTAAGAAGAGGACATATGTCAGCTTAAGAATAGGGCATGTGTACCATTTAAGGGGAAGATATGTAGCTTGTTTCCTTGTAGGACAAGTGTCCTTAAATAAGGAGACACTTATCTTAACTCACTAATGACACATGTATATGGAAAAGGTTTTCCTTAGATGTTTATGCTAGAATTCATTCTTCCTCCTTCCTCACATTTCCGAAATACACTCATAGCCCTATAGCTTTGAAATTCAGCTTTAGTTCTATTCATAGTCACTTCAAGATTCATATAAGATTATGCTCAAAGATAGCTATAATCTGCTATCATCTCCTTGCCTTTTTTGGAACCAATCTACTTCCACTTTGTGCTTGGATGATCTTGCATGTATGGAGAGCTAAGTTAGACTTGATGAATTGAGTTGGAATTAGAGCTACATAAGTAAGTAAAGTATTGTTCTTTATGGCATGTTATAATAGAAGGATTATGATTATTGAATTGGGATGGATTGTATATGATGTTGACGATGAATTATGCTAGAAAATGATACTTGAACTTGGATATTTTTATATCTTGTTCTTAATGTATGAACAGTAGATTATGGGTTGTTTTATGACTGAATTAGATTAGTATTTGAGGTATAATGAAGGTGAATTTATGTTAAATAAAGGTGCTAGTATAGTGATCTTGAAATGGCAACAGAACTTAGATACATGATTGATAGTGAATGGTAATTTTTGTTTTACTTCTGATGTGTGAAAGATAATGATTTGTAAGTTGTCTAATGAATGATTTTTGAATTGGGTTTGGACATGAATTTGATAAGGGATTGAAGTTTGAATAAAGTAGAATTGAAGTGAAATTGATGGACTTTGGTGAAGGTATGTTGGATAGAGAACGAAGGAGTAAAAATTGGAAGCAAAATGAAGGTTATGGTTCACTCATGCCACGATCACGGAATTTATAAGGCTCCTTCCCACAGTCGTGGGAAGTACTTTGGAAGGAGAAAAGGTTGGTTTTGGGCAATTTTTGGTCAATATAAAGTTAAGAAACTTTATAATGGTGTAATTGGACTTGATTAGGGCTTGAAATGAAGCTAGAAAGTTGTTTGAATAAGTGATTAAGTGTTTGATAAGTTTAAGTTATTAATTGAGGTTATAAATTAAGGAATGGAATGATTGATATCAATGTATATTGATTTGAGAAGTATGAATTGTTAATGGTATAAAGATGGTCATGTGAATGCAAATGTGATTTAAATGATATAAGAATTGAATTAGGTATGATTGAATGGGAATTGAGAAATTGTGTTAATACTTATTGCTTGAAAAGGATTGATGAATGTATGATTGATGAATTGAGGGTAACCAAACTTACTTAAGGCATAAACCTAATTGCAAACTAGATATATACAAGTTATGATGAATGAATGATAAAGATTTGTGAATAAGGATACATACCCGAGATAGTCAATTGAGCATGCATTGAACATAACACATATAAACATGTGTATAGTTGAATAATCATATAACTGATCAACTTAGTAATGTGTGAACTATATATGTATATTTCATGAATAAAGAAGCACAATTAGATCGTCAGCATCTAGACATTGCCAGATCACCAAGGTAATAGCTTATCTGGAGTGCACTGTGAGTTAACTTAGATGTTTACTCACTATATTTGAATTGTTTTTAATTAATTGTTAGATATTGAACTGTTATTGATATGATTGTGATAATTTCGGGCCGTCAATTGCCTGAGGAGCTTGATATTCAGGATTGTATTAAAAGTACTTTTTAATGGTATGAGCAATATGGAATGTGTTCTCAACTAAATGTTGAATACCGAACTTAGATATGATGAATATGATAAATGACTGTGCACACTGAATGAATGTTATTGATAGCATATTATGTGACCTGAGTGACAAATGTGAAAAAGAGCTTAGTAAATGTGCACAAAGAGCTACAGGCTCAACGATTAAAGAACCCGATATCCACAATGGGTACGGGACATTATCTTAAATGAGTCTAGTATCTATAAGGGATACAGGACATTTAAATAGGTGCTTGTTCACAATAAAATAAAAATGAAAGTGAAGTCTAACGTGCACTTGCATATTTATATCATTGTATGTATCATGTGAATAATTGCAAAGAATGACTAAATTGAGCTAATATAATGATATGCAATGTTTGTGTACATGTTGATGATATGAATGATTGGATTATTCTGAAATGATTATATGAAATGTTTGTATTCATAATGGACTTGTTGAAATATGATGTACAATGTGATTTGTTAATCAATACTGAATGATGTGATATATGAGATTCAATTCTGAATGATGTGGTATACAAAATTGTATAATATGAAATACTTGTGAATTTGGTTAAATACTTGTGATTTTTGTGTTATGTTTTAAGTGAGCACATCGATGATGGTTTACTTATTGAGTTCTCAAAACTCATCAAAATTGCAAATGTTCATTTTCAGGTCTAGAGGAGATTTAGCTAGTTTAGTTCAAGTAGCTTCTGCATTTGGGCATGGGTCAGTGTTGCAATTAGTTAAACCTACAAATGTCTTAGTTATATTATATCAAGAATTGTATCTCTGTACTGTTGTATAATTTACATGTGAATTTTAAAAATGTAATGACATTCATGGCTGAATATGTTTGAAAATAAAAATGGAACAAAATGCCCATTATCAAAATTAACATATATCATTGTTTTTAAGGAGCATCACAATTTGAAAGAGAAAAGTGATAAAAGAAGTCAATAGGCAAGGGTGTAAGATAACTGCAATGAGTTTTCCTAATGGTTTTTAGGATAAGGTGATATCTTGTAATGACTCTTTAAGTCATATTCGTTGGTTGTCTAAATGTCCTAACAATGTGGCAAAGAAACATTCAGGATATATTATTAATGGATAAAAGTTTATGATTATAAAATGTAAGAGTCAAAATATTAGAGTTTTTTTAATAATGTTAACTCCACGTTTTTGCAAGTTCTAGAGACCAAAATCAAAAACTTGTATATATGAATTACTATAGAGTGATATCTCGTCTGTTAAATTGTTGAAAGATCTAAAGTGTTAGACTATTAAGTCACATGAGTGACATCATATAGAATGAATTTGATACATTTGTGACATGATTTCATGATTATATTCTTATGCATAATATTAGCATACATATATGAATTGTGATTTAGACAAATTGCACTCAATTGACAGATTCCGAGGTATGAAACTAAAATGAATGTGACATGAATGTGCAATTACAATATCTTGTACTTTGGATTACCAATGAAAAGAATTGATGGACTATAATTAGTAACTTGGAATTTATTGTTATAATTGAGAAATTGATGAATTAAAATGTACATTTATTATAGGTAAAATGCCAAGTGGCAAGATAAGTGGATAAATGGAAAATTAGGATGACAAAGCTTATAAAATGAGTGACATTTGACATACATAATTGAGTGACATTTGATATAGAGATTAAGTGACATATGGCAGCTTAAGAAGAGGACATATGGCAACTTAAGAAGAGGACATGTGTACCATTTAAAGGGAAGATATGTAGCTTGTTTCCTTGTAGGACAAGTGTCTTTAAAGAAGGAGAAACTTATCTTAACTCACCTAATGACACATGTATATGGAAAAGGTTTTCCTTAGATGTTTCTGCTGGAATTCAGTCTTCCTCCTTCCTCACATTTCCGAAATACGCTCATAGCCCTATATATTTGAAATTTTGCTTTACTTTTGTTCATAGTCACTTCAAGATTTATATAAGATTATGCTCAAAGATAGGTATAATCTGCTATCATCTCCTTGCCTTTGTTGGAACTAATCTACTTCTACTCTATGCTTGGATGATCTTGCATGTATGGAGAGCTAAGTTAGACTTGATGAATTGAGTTGGAATTGGAGCTAGATAAGTAAATAAAGTATTGTTCTTTATGGCATGTTATAATAGAAGGATTATGATGATTGAATTGGGATGGATTGCATATGATGTTGATGATGAATTATGCTAGAAAATGATACTTTAACTTGGATATTTTTATATCTTGTTTTTGATGTATGAACAGTAGGTTATGCATTGTTTGATGGATGAATTAGATTAGGATTTGAGGTTTAATGAAGGTGAATTTATGTTAAAGAAAGGTGCTAATATAGTGATCTTGCAATGGCAACGGAACTAGGATACATGGTTGATAGTGAATGATAGTTTTTGTTTTAATTTTGATGTGTGAAAGATAATGATTTGTGAGTTATCTAATGAATGATTTTTGAATTGGGCTTGGACATGAATTTGATAAGGGATTGAAGCATGAATATGGTAGAATTAAAGTGAAATTAATGGACTTTAGTGAAGGTGTGTTGGATAGAGTACGAAGTAGTAAAAATTAGAACCAAAATGAAAGTTATGGGTGAGTGAACCTTCGGTTCACTCATCCCATGATCACGGGATTTACAAAGCTCCTTCCCATAGTCGTGGGAAGTACTTTGGAAGGAGAAAAGGTTGGTTTTGGGCAATTGTTGGACAATATAAAGTTAAGACACTTTATAATGGTGTAATTGAACTTGATTGGGGTTTGAAATGAAGCTAGAAAGTTGCTTGATTAAGTGATTTAGTGTTTGATAAGTTTAAGTTATTAATTGAGGTTATAAATTAAGAAATGAAATGATTGATATCAATGTATATGGAATTGAGAAGTTTGAGTTGTTAATGGTATAAAGATGGTCATGTGAATGCAAATGTGATTTAAATGATATAAGAAATGAATTAGGATGATTGAATGAGAATTGAGAAATTGTGTGAATACTTATTGCTTGGAAAGGATTGATGAATTTAGGGTAACCAAACTTACTTAAGGCATAAACCTAATTGCAAACTAGATATGTACAAGCTATGATGAATGAATGATAAAGATTTGTGAATAAGGATACATACCTGGGATAGTCAATTGAGCATGCATTGAACATAACACATATAAACATGTGTATGATTGAATAATCATATGATTGATCAACTTAGTAATAGGTGAACTATATGTGTGTATTGCATGAATAAAGAAGCACAATTAGATCGTCAGCATCCAGACATTGCCGGATCACTAAGATAATAGCTTATCTGGAGTGTACTGTGAGTTAACCTAGATGTTTACTCACTATATTTGAATTCTTTTTAATTAACTGTTAGATACTGAACAATTACTGATATGATTGTGATAATTCCGGACCATCAATTGTCCGAGGAGCTTGATATTCAGGATTGTACTGGAAGTAATTTTTAATGGTATGAGCAATATGGAATGTGTTCTTAACTAAATGCCGAATACTGGACTTAAATCCAATGAATATGATAAATGACTGTGCACACTGAATGAAAGATATTGATAGCATATTATATAAAATGATGCATTTCATCACATGAATATGCATGATCAGATAAAGGAGTTGTGACCTGAGTGACCAATGTGAAAAAGATCTTAGGAAATGTGCACAAAGAGCTACAGGCTCAACGATTAATGAATTCGGTGTCCACAATAGGTACGGGACATTATCTAAAATGAGCCTGGTATCCATAAGGGATACAGAATAGTTAAATAGGTGCTTATTTACAACAAAATAAAAATGAAAGTGGAGTCTCATAAGCATTTGCATATTTATATCTATTGGATCGGAAAAAGAAAGCATGCTATATTTGGAAAAATGGTAGATTTCAAAACCTTTAAGATTTTACAGCGGAAGAAACAAATCTAAATCATCATGCCAATCTATACATGATATGGTATAAGGATAATAAAAACATAAACAAGATGAAGAGTATTACCGACTCCTTTGCTACAGCTTTAA
>JAOTBA010000009.1:665827-679728 GCA_025629845.1 Erythroxylum squamatum | reverse complement strand
TTAATAATGCATTTTTAACGACCAACGTAATAACTCGTCACTAAGCACTTTTAGTAACAACCCTATAGTGACCACCTGTGACTAACCCGATTTTGGTCGCTATAACTTTTAACTACCATTTTCTTACTTTTAGAAACCATTAATAATAGTTGCTGAAACTAATTTTCTTGTATTGTTTATATATATATATATGATGATGCCATGATTAAGTTAGTGATGTGAGTGCCCTAACATGCCACTCTTGCAGGTACGTATTCGGATATCACTTAAGATGTCAAGTGCGTGTCCTGCAAGAGTGGGGTGTTATAAATGCTCCTATATTCTACTCTAGTGCTAGATCTGGCCACAGTAGGTTGTTTCTTAGAACTCCAAGAAATTAAGGTGGAGCTAAAAAGATGCAATAACCAGATGTAGATCTTTGATCATCAGGACACCCAACTCAATCTGCATTAGAGTAAGCGATGATGGTTAAGGTTGACAGTTTGGTGAGGCGTAAGCCATGGGACAGGGTAGTGCTAAGGTATCGAAAAATGTATTTTACTGCGGTCTACTGAGCATCTTATGGTTACACAAAGATATTGTAGTGATATAACAGTACTACGGTATTCAGTAGGATTAGAAAGAGAAGACCATGGTTTTTGGAAAGTGGAAGACAGGGGGTTATAAGTGTGAAGACAAGTTTGGAGAACACGAGAGATAGGATCTGCAGCAAGGAATATAGCGTCGATGTTGTCACAATATAAAAGTGGTTTAACATCAGAGAGTCCAAATTCACCAAGTATCGAAGAATGCATTTTTTGCGGTCTATTGAACATAAGTAAGACGATGTAAGAATTGAGAAATTTTGTTAACAACAAATTGGATATCATGTTTGGTTAGACGAAAATATTGTAGTGCTATAACAACACTATGGTATTCAATGAGATTGGAAAGGAAGACCATGGTTTTTGGAAAGTAGAAGAGAGGGGTTGTAAGTATGAAGACAAGTTTGAAGGAGTCGAAGTGTGTACAGTGAAAAATGTCAATAGTGTATTTAGATTGTGTGAGAAAAATACCGATGGGCATGAAAGTGTTCAATACCAAGGAAGTAGTGTAGAGGGCCTAAATCTTTTATGGTGAATTGAGAGTAAAGAGCATTAATGATGGTTTGACTAAATTGTTGTGAAAAGCTAGTAATATCATCTGTATAAACGAGGAAAAAGGTGGTGTGAGTTAATGTAGAATATAAAAAGAGACTATTAGCCTTGGATGAGGTAAAACCAAGGTCAGTAGGTTTATGACTTAAGCTCAGAAACCACAAAGATAATGTTAAATTGAAGATTAATATATAAGCCTAAGGAGCTACTCCACCTATTATCAATTGGTTTTAAGATGGAACCTCACTTGGGCTTGTATGTGGTCTAGCTTTCCTTCTTGTATGGGCCCGTAGGCCCATTGTAAATTCTAACATGGTATCAGAGCCATACCCTCCTTTAACCCTAACCTGAAATGTCAAACACAACAGATATCGGTGGCTCTAGTGCCACATACATACCAGTAACCCAAGACCATGAACCCTATTCTGTTACAAATACTGAAAATCCGGGGGCTGTGCTAGTCACAACACCTTTTAATGGCAACAACTTCATTACCTGGAGCAAATCCATGACCATAGCCTTATGTGCCAAGGATAAACTTTCTTTCATCGATGGGACCTGCATTATGCCCACAGAAGATGCGATTTTATCAGCAAAATGGAGAAGAGCAGATAGCATGGTGAAGTCATGGATACTCAATGCCATGGTCAAGGAGTTAAGTGATGCATTTTTATCATTTCCTACAGCTAGAGAACTTTGGGTGGAGTTACAAGAAAGGTTTGGAGAAGCCAATGGGCCACTATTGTACCAAATAGAGAGGGAAATAAGTTCCCTAAAGCAAGGTACACTCACTGTTTCTGCATACTATACTAAGCTGAAAAAGTTATGGGATGACTTGTTTAGCCTAAACCCTACTCCTATGTGCACATGTGATGCATCCAAATACATTACCACCAAGGAAAATACTCACCGACTTGTGCAATTTTTGATGGGACTCAATGATGAGTTTGAGCATGTAGTGAATCAAATCATGTTGATGGAGCCACTACCTACTGCAAACAAAGCCTTCTCCATGCTACAAACTGTTGAGAGACAGAAAATTGTCAATGCCACTATGGACAGCACCCCCAACATGGCAATGCTAGCCAAACAATCAAACAACTGGAAGAAAGGAGGGAAAACTAATACCACCAGTGCAAACAAGGGACACTATCTCAAGAAAGAAGATAAATACTGTGAAAAATGCAAGAAGAATGGGCATACCTTGGAGACATGTTTCAAGATCCATGGTGTTCCTGACTGGTATAAGGAGCTTAACGCGCAAAAGGAAAGAGGGAGAGCAAATTTGGCACAGACAGCAGACACTCCTGCAGAAAGCACACAAGAACAGAATGAAGACAAGCCATTGCATGGAGGAATATCTTCAGATCTGGCAAGTTTCATTCAACTGGAAATAAGCAAGTCCATTAAGGGCAAGGCTGCTGGGGAGGTAAAATATTCAGGGTTTCAAAACTATGCAGGTAATGTTACACACTTTGTGAACATGGCTTCCAACTATCCTAATTCTTGGCTCATTGATTCGGGTGCGTCCACACACATGACGAATGACCTGAAATGTTGTACTGGGTATATAACTAACACGAATATTTATGATCATGTGACTCTCCCCGATGGAACAACACAAGAAGTAGCTCACATTGGTTATGCACAAATAGGAGACAAAATCACCCTCAAAGAGATATTGCATATGCCTAATTTCTTTAAAAACTTGTTGTTAGTTAATAAGCTCACTACACAGAATGAGATTGCTGCCATTTTCCTATCTAACAAGTTGTTTTTGTAGGACCTTCGGACTAATGATGTCATAGCAATCATCAAGGCAGAGGATGGATTGTATGAGTTGACTACCGAAGCCTTCCTACCCACTAATAGCCTAAAAGGTCCTTCCTTAGAGTTTTAAAATTCTGAAAACACTGCTCTCAATGTTACAGTAGCTTTTGATTTATAGCACTTTAGGCTAGGGCATGTATCCAAGGAAAAATTACAGCATATCAATGAAATCAAAGTTTCTGTTTCTCATAAACATGAATGCCAAATCTGTCCTCTAGCCAAACAGCACAGAAAACCCTTTCCCAAGCATGAGATACATACAAACCAACCCTTTGAAATCGTGCATATGGACCTATGGGGACCCTACAGTGTTCCTACAATGAATGGCTCACATTACTTCCTTACTATTGTGGATGACTTCACTATGGCCACTTGGACTTTCATACTCAAACATAAACACCAAACCCAGTCAACCATACTACAGTTTCTTAAAACCATTGAGAGACAATTCAGCACCCAAATAAAGAAAATACAAACGGATAATGGGAGGGAATTCATTAACCAAGAATGCACAAACATTTTCAAGGAAATGGGAATCCAACATCAAAAGAGCAGTCCATACACACCACAACAGAATGGGGTAGTGGAAATCAAGCATAAGCATTTACTCCAAATTACTAGAGCCCTACTCTTCAAAGCTAAGTTACCCAAAGGATATTGGGGGGAAGCTTTACTTACAGCCACATACCTTATCAACCGAATACCCACCAAAGTCTTGGGGTGGCTGAGCCCTTTTGAAAAATTGCATAAAAGAAAACCCTGTTATGAGCATCTGAAAATCTTTGGTTGTTTATGCTTTGCCTTAGACAAAACACCACATAAAACCAAATTGGATCCTAGGTCAATCAGATGCATTTTCCTTGGGTACATGCCAGATTACAAAGCCTATAGAGTCATGGACTTAGTTACTAAAACAGTGTTTGTGTCTAGGGATGTAGTATTCTATGAAAACACTTTTCCGTATGCAGACCAAACCCCACTCTCTACACAAGCTACTGACCCATTATTTTCAAGCATTCTCACCCATGAAGATGCACCCTACGCTACACAAACACCAGTTACCACACCATCAACTGAATTCATGTCCCAACCGTCTGATGATACACTACCCGACAGCCCACATGACCAAAACACCATACCCATTGCACCCATACAAAGAAGAAGTAGCAGAACCCACTTACCTCCAAAATACCTCCAAGATTATGTTCTTCAATCCACAGCCCAGCAATCCACTCTCTCCCTTGCTGATTGTAATGTTGCATTGCAAGTCCATTGTCCTGCAGGAACAAATGACGAGGGATTAAGGTCACTCCATCTTAAACACAGCAGCGACTACAACACCTTTATAGGTAATGTTTCCAGAACTTTTGAGCCATTATCCTATGAAACTGCCAGCAAGGATGACAGGTGGGTGCAATCTATGAATGAACAACTGTCTGCATTAGAAAAAAATGGGACTTGGAGACTGACTGAATTACCTAAGGGAAAGAAGGCCATAGCCTCAAAGTGGGTGTACAAAGTAAAGAACAATTCAGATGGAACAGTGGCAAAATTGAAGTCTAGACTAGTGGCCAAGGGATTCAGTCAAAGAGAAGGGGCTGACTACTCGGAAGTGTTTTCCCCAGTGGCAAAGATGGTCACAATAAGGATTTTCCTAGCCCTAGCTGCCACCAAACAGTGGCCAATACACCAATGTGACATTAATGATGCATTCCTCCATGGTCACCTAGAGGAGGAGTTATACATGCTACCACCGCCAGGTTACACTAGAGCCAAGGCAGGACAGGTATGCAGACTGATTAAATCTATTTATGGTTTAAAACAGGCTGGAAGACAGTGGCACAAAGAACTGTCTTCCAAATTATCTTCAATGCATTTCACCAAATCCGAAGCAGACCATTGTTTATACACTAGGGGTACAGGAAACACTTTCATAGCAATAGTCATATATGTGGATGACATACTGATAACAGGGGAAAATGAAGATCTAATTGTCTCAGTGAAGAAAACACTCAATTCAGAATTCACCATCAAGGATCTCGGGTATGCAAAATTTTTTCTGGGGATTGAGATAGCAAGATCAGAAGAAGGGATGATACTTACCCAAGGCAAATACATCCGAGACCTCCTCCAAGAGATTGGGCTATCAGACTGCTCACCTTGTGCAACCCCCATGGTTCCTGGCACGAAATTGACCATCGAAATAGGTGAACAACTTGACAAGCCAGAGGAGTACAGACGAATAGTAGGAAAATTGCAATACCTAGGGTTTACGAGACCCGACATCACGTATGTTACTCAACAGCTCAGTCAGTTCATGAGTAACCCCCGACAACCACACTGGGAGGCAGTCAAGAGGGTACTGAAATACCTAAAGGGAACTCAGAATCTGGGACTCTTTTATGCGTCCGAAGAAAACCCTAATCTTGTAGCCTTCTCCGACTCTGACTGGGGAAGTTGCCTCTTCACACGACGTTCCTTAACTGGATTCTGCGTCTTCCTTGGAAAATCGCCAATCTCCTGGAAAACTAAGAAACAATCGACGGTGAGTCGCTCTTCCGCTGAATCGGAGTACCGAAGCTTAGCTTCGACCACATGCGAACTAAAATGGATCACACAAATTTTAGATACTTTTCAGCTTCAGATTCCGAAACCCATACCTCTGTACTGTGATAACCAGTCGGCGATTTACATCTCCCGCAACCCCGTCTTCCACGAACGCACGAAGCACCTTGAGATCGATCTTCATCTGGTTCGGGACTGCGTCATCTCAGGGTTCCTGGAGCTCCGGCATGTGCACACGACTGAGCAACTCGCCGATCTGTTTACGAAGCCTCTGACCGCCCGAAGCTTCTCGACTCTCCTTTGCAAGCTCGGCGTTGTCGGTCTTCACCCCCAACTTCGGCTTGACCGGGCCGTGTTAGAGAGTCATCCTTATTCTCCAACCACGGGCTCAGCATCATACACGGGCTTGGCATCCTACACTCACCATACATGGGCTTAGCATTATACACTCACAAGCCCATCAACATCCATCCTTGTCTTTTATCTCTTTTATGCTTTCGTCCTTTCCTCTGTCTGTCCTTGTACATATTTGCGTTTGCCTTTGTACAGCCTGCAGCCAACAATTGTTCAGCCAGCAACCCACTATCTGTTAGTGACAGGTTTAGCAGGATTTTCCTCCAATAGCAGTAGGGTAGCCTTTGTATATATTTTGCTCAACAGCTCAATACAAATTATGAAAGAATTATTTTCCTTCATCTCTACCAAGTTATTTTATAGAAATGACTAACCTTAAAAGTGATGCTGAACCGTTGGTGGAGATATACACTGCTATTCTATAAATACATCGAGGCATACATTTACAATTGAAAGAAAATAGTCTGCAATTGTACTTAATAATCTTGAAACATATATTAAAATTTTAATTTTTATAGAATAATAACGATTAACCCTAAAAAATTATGAAACAAACTTGAAAAAACTTTACGTTGCTATCTAATATGTATCAAAGCTCTACCCGAATCAAAAGTTTTTTTTGACCCTCAACTTTGCTTCAAGAATTCATTTACTATATGTTCTGCATCACACATTGAGCCTTCACGCTTTTCAAAATGATTAATGAATTGATTGAGAGGCTGCATCATGAAAAGCTAATAGAAAAATTCCGAAACCTTGCTCAAATGTTCTTAGGCTATATTTAGTTGGAAGTAAGATTTTTAATGAAATAAAATGGAGTGGTTTATATTGAAATGGAAAGTAAATGAATATAATATTAGAAAATTGTTAATTGGAAGGGATGAAAGGATTCATAATGTAATATAGTGAAATGTTATTTGGAAGAAGGGCTCATAATGTATTATAATGAAATGTTGTTTATTATTTTACATTATATTATAAACCTCCCAAATCGGAGGTAACTTATTTTTACTGTTTATGATGGAATGAGACGTAATGTGAAACCCTCCCCTTTCATCTTATTTTATTCCATTATAAACTTTCCTCCCAAATGATGGAATCATATTACTTTTCATTTCATTCCATTAATAACCACCCAACCAAACATAACCTTAGTTAAGTGAATAATTATGAAAGAGTAATATTACCTGCTTTTCTGAACTGATATAATAATGAAGAAGACAAATTTGGAACACATTCAAGTTAAATTTAAATAGAGGGATATGAGAAGATTAAGTTAATGAAAAATAATAAACCTCTTCATTCAATATTCCAACAATAACTCATTTAATTTTCCCTATATACAAGGAAAAGAATAACTGAAATATGGGAAATCCATAATCTGCTTTTTTATTAATTTCTTAAAAATTAAATTATAAAATTTAATATAATTACCAATTGCTGTTTGTAATTATAAATGTTTGGAGTATAATTATGACAAGTATAACATCAATTATAATAAATTACAATAATAAACTTAAACACAACTATAATATTATTTTCATCTAGCGAGGAGGAACTCTGGAGGAGAGGAAATCAACACTAGGAATGGTGGAATTGCTTTCCAAGGGGCCATCGCTCTAAATGTGACCCGATTGGAATTTCCATGGTATAATGATACGGACGATCCTACGCTATGGATTATGCGAGTATAACAATTTTTTATTTTCAAAATATTGTTTTCAATGTAACAAACTCAATTGGCCATCTATCACATGGATGGCGAAGTGTAATTATGGGTGCAGCATCAAAAAGCCCTTCACAATGACTTGACATGGATAGATATCAAAGAAGGATTAGCGAAGCGGTTTGGGATCTTGGCATATGCAAATCCTTTTGTGGATCTTTGCAAATTAAGGCAAATGGGCTTATTGCGTGACTAGGCAAACCCAAGAGCTAGAATTGTGTGACTAGGCATTGGTAGATAGTTGCTTTGTTATCACATAGCAAACACATGGATCGTGACTAGACAACCCCAAGAGCTAGAATTAATGCCTTAAGCCAAGTGTGTTCACATGTAGTGATAGTAATGGAACGATACTTAACTTCAGCTGATGAGCTGGAGACAATTTGTTATTTCTTGGTCTTCTAGGAAATGGGTGAATGAATAGGTAGGATAAAGTAGCCAGTCAATGATCGTTGACTTAATGGATAGCTGGCCCAATCAGAGTCACAATAACCATACAACTGTAAGTGACTGTCAACTTATAGGAAAATACCTTTTCCAAGATTGCTTTTAAGATAACATAGAACATGTAGAACTACTTCCTAATGATCAATACATGGATTTTACATGAATTTAACCAAGATATGTACACAATAGCTAAGCTCAGGCAATGTGATAGTCATATAGATTAATCGATCAACCACTAAAAGATATGGTGTCGGGTCAGTCATTAGTAGACCAGAGGCAAGAGCCAAAAGGTGATTTTTCTCAATCGAAAAATTAGTAAGTTTGGCACCAAAAAGTCCTGCTTCAGTAACAATAACAAGAGCATATTTACATTAACGGAGAATAATCCCATCAAAATTATGCGCAACTTCGAGGCCAAGAAAATATTTCAATTTACCATGATCCTTCATATAGGAGTAGCGGCTGAGGTAGGCTTTAAGATCACAAACAACATTAGGATTACTACCTGCAATGACTAAATCATCAACATATACAAGGACACACAAGCTATGACCTCCTCGATGCATAGTGAAAAGAGAGTAATCAGCATAAGTTTAAGAGAAACTATAGTCACGAAGAGAAGTAACCAGCTTTTCAAACCAATTACGAGGTGCTTGACGAAGACCATATAAAGATTTATGAAGAAGATAAACTTTTCTAAAAAAGGAAGCAACAAACTTGGGTGATAACCTTGTATACACTTCTTCATCAAGATCACCATCTAAGAAGGCATTGTGAACATCCATCTGATGTAGTTCCTATTTTTTAACAATGGCTACTGCAAAAAGTATGTGAATAGTAACCATCTTTGCAACAAGAGCAAACGTCTCATCATGATTGATGCCATCTACCTGGTGATTGCCTAAAATAAAAAAATGAGCCTGGAGACATTCAATAGAGCCATTAGAATCATATTTGACATGATAAACCCACTTACACCCAATAGTGGTTTAGTGGTTTTGTTAGCAGTATAATCCTCAATCATATAGGTACCATTTCATTTAGGAGAGTCAATCTCCTAACACATGGCCTCATGCCATTGGGGGTCACACGTAGCATCATAGCAACTAGTGGGCTCTATCTCTGTAGAAATGGCTACCAAAAAAGTGAGATGTTGGAGAAAATTTATCATAATTCATTTAAAAAGCAATGTAATAAGGGGTACCTGAGGATGTTGAAGGAGGAGAAGAGAGTAGGGTCTAACTGTTGCATCGTGTTAGTGGAAACATAATCACGGAAAGGAACAGAGATGTTTTTGGTGCGATGACCACGACCTAGTGTTTCATTCGTACTCAACTCAGAGGTATCATTCACACGATGCTTATATCATTTGTGGAAGGTTGTCCAATTTCAACATGAGTTGGAGTATGACTCCCCCTCGAGGGGTTAGGGTCTGAAGCCAAATTAAACTCATGGGTATCTTCCAGTGGTCTATAGTACGGGTTAGCTACTTGGGTGCAAATGACACTATGGCTGGTTAAACACAATGGGAAGGTAGAGATGTGGGGTGTGCGGTTGAGGGAGGCTATGATGTGGATGCGGGTGTAGCAGCGGGTATGAGAGTATCAAAATTCTAGTCATCATCAAAAGTAAAATGCAAAGCAATGAAAGATATATCATCAAAGAAGAAGAGGGGACTGTCGGCTAAGCATTATAGACAGAAAAAAGGAAAGTTGTTTTTAACAATTTTGACGTCATGAGAGATAAAATGTTGCCCAATTTCAAGATCATAGAACTTCCAACCTTTTTTGTCGTGAGGGTACCCCAAGAACACACATTTTTTACTTCGTGCTTCAATTTTTTTAATCCCTAGACTTGTAATGTATGTAGCATAGACACTTGAAATCTTGTATATTATCATAAGATGAAGGTTTACTAAACAACATCCCATAAGGACTTTTTCCATTATTAAGCATAATCAGAGTTCTATTAATCAAATATCATCCCGTGAAAGGACACTCTCCCCAAAACTCAATAGGTAGATAAGCATGAATGTGACAGTGTTTTCGTTCAACTTGGCCATTTTGTTGAGGGATGTCAGTGTAGGAATTTTGAAATAAAATCCCATTCCCCTTAAAGTATGATTTTAAAGGTTTAAACACATTCTCATTATCACTATGCACAATTTTGATAGATTTATTAAACTAGGTTTAGGCTATGGTACAATTTTGTTTGAAAATAGCAATCATTTTACTCTTTTCAACCATCAAATAAATCCACACAACATGTGAAAAATCATCAACTATTGTCAAAAAATAATGAGCTCTATAGGAAGAGGCAACACGATAAACACGTCAAACATCACATTGTACTAATTCAAAAGTTTCCAAAGCACAACTATTACTAATACCAAAAAATTCCTGTGTCTGTTTAGCTCGAAAACATGCATTACAAGGCTTATTCTGACCATCAAGGAAACTACTATTGGAAACATTAGGTAGTAAACATAATATTTTATATGAGGGATGCCCTATATGCTGATGTTATAAGTCGGCAGAGTCCTCCGTCTTCACTTGATACGCTTGAGCCTTTATTGTACCATAGAAGTAATAGACCCCATCACATCGCTAACCCACTCTAATCAACATCCTTGAAGCGTGGTCCTCTATCACACGAAGTTGGTTAGTGAATATGATATGACATGTTAAGGCATCTATTAATCAAGCAACATGTATCAAATCGCAGTCCAATTGTGGGATATAAAGCACATGTTCCAAAATCAATCCTTCAATATAGGCAGTGCCTTCAAGGGTGGTAAGCATAAGTTTTTCATTTGGAAAACTAATAGGGGGCTTGGGGAATTCAATTAAATCCCTCAAATAAGATTGCTTTCTGGTCATATGATATAAGGCTCCACCATCAATAACCAATTATTAAAAGTTTCCTTACCAGTCAATTTTTAGTAGGATTTGTTTACTTACTGAACTCCACTACCTTGCAGTACAAAATGGAGACTATATTGCCTCGGTTACAATAGTAGCAGAGCCTAAGGTATTGGCGGTTTCACTTGAATATGTTGCATTCGTAACAGCACTTAGTGCTCCACATCCTTAGCCTACTGCACTAATATGTGCTTCCCCTCAGCTTGCTCCCCATCCTCGTCCTTTGCTATTAGTAAACCACCAATCTAAATATTTTCTAGTGAGTGCAAAACAATTTGACACTTCATGTCCCTCCTTACTTTAGTGAGTGCAAAAGGGCCTGAAACCTCCTTATTACGTTTGATTCTTCCAGAGTGTGCTCGAGATAGCAAACACCATAACATCACCTCGTTTATCCTTCGATTGAGTGATATTTTTATGCGTTTCTCCTTAACCACCATCTAATCAGCTTTGTTAAGAGAGGGAAGCGGGTCTATGGTGACGATATCTATGCGAAGACTGCCATAAAAATCATCATCTAAACCTATAAGAAATTAATGGTTTTTTTTTATTTCAATAGTTGCCATGAATTGCTTGGCCATATTACTTATGTACCCACCACATTTGCATATGGGCACATTACAGTACCTTGCAAATTCATCCCAGAGAGCTTTGAGTCATCCAAAATACCACGTCACAGTCTACCCCTTTTGCTTGCAATTTTCTATGACTTCTTTCTACTAATGTAAAATCATTGCATCGAGTGTGTGAAATCGTTCTTTTATGTCATCCCTTTAAGTGAAGACCCAACTCATTGGAATTTATTATCGAACCAACAAGCATTGAGTTTATGCTACACCAGCTTTCAAGATCACCATCATTTTGGTTCGGTTTGTTCAAGGTTTCGTCAAGAAACCACAACTTTTGTTTGGCACGAAAGGAGTTCTTAAAGGTCGTAGCCCATTCACGGTAATTGGTTTCACCCTTAAGAAAATTTCATAAATATTCAATCAGGGTATATCCAAATTATGCAAAAAAATGGGGAAGAAGGATCATTGATTTTCTGCTTCTTCTCCTCCATTGGCTTACTATTGTTGCAATCGTTGCCGTCTTTCATCATTGTTGTGCAGAGAAGGAATCACTCATCTTCTTATGAGTTTGTTTAGGGGTTTTGTCTCTATAAAGGCTCTGATACTATGAGAAATTCTTGGTGTGAAAACCCTACCTTTATTTACGTTATAGTTGAGGATATATACAGTACAAAAAAGAGTTTGAGCTTATCTAAACTAGGAAACTAGGAAATTAAATCCTAGCTAAAGCCTATAATATCTCTTAGCCATATATACAAAACGCACTGAATATTACAAATATATAAAAAAAATCAATATCTCCTTATAAGATATTGTAGATCATAATAACAAAATTAAATATGGTAAATTTCATAAGCGTGTAGTTTACAACATATCTTCTTTGCATGATAACGTATATTGTCGACGCCAAACTTTTATAGGTTTTTCAATTACGATGGCTCTCCTTTTGGAGCAAGTAGGCAATCATCCTCAAGAGAATAATGAGCCCTTGTTTCAATCCATTTGGATGTTTTAAAGAGATGCCTAGTCAATCCCAATCTTAGTTGCCCGCAGCTCACTTTCGTGGTTGCTAATTTGTCCTTTCTTCAATATTTTATTACTTTTCACTTCTAGGTGCAATAATTACTGCTTTTTTGTTAGATACATATTTTTAACTCTTTTATTTTCCTAATTACATGGCATTACATTTATCAGGCATTTTATAAATATTTCATAATCAACAATCAAATTGACTCTTTTTTTTGTGTGTAGAATATAAGTTCAAAACTTCTGTACTTAGTGTAAGAGATATTACATGAACTCAATGTATCTACCTGCCCTTGGGGCTTACAAATGGATTAATGAGCTCATGTTGGAGTTAAATGAAAATTATTGAAATGTTAAGAAAAATATCTTAGGACGTACAATCTTCAATATCACACTCTTGTATGCATGATCCCTTTTAGCCAGATTGAGGAAGTCGGACCACTGTTTAGAAATTAGGGTTGTGTTAGTTGAGTTAATTAGCGTGGTAATCATTAGAAAAAAGGGTCAAACAAATTTGGTACTAATTTGGCCAAAATCTGCTGAGCAAACTTTCTCAATCATCTCAAAATAGAAAAGGGGCACTTCGAAAGCTGTAGATAATTAATGAAACAGGCATGCTAGTTGTTAGCTGGCAATTAATCATAGACAAGCATGCGTAACTAATGATAGCTAGCGTCTCTTAAGCCTTGGTTAGAATTTTTATTATGATCTATTATAGAACTATCAAGATATATAGTTAAATAATTCAAAGTCAGACTGCAATTAACATAAAGAAGATTGTGGAATGCCAAAAGTGAGGGTTCCACATATTTAAATATCTTTTATTTAGGAGTTCAAGCTGTCCATCATTGAACTAATTAGGTAAGGAAAAGCTCTGCAAAACGGAAAGGAGGAATAATACAGTGTCTGAAAGTGAATGTCGTTGTTTCTCCGTACTTAAGTTGAAGAAAAAATGGCAAACTGTGGTTTCAATGAGAACCAAGAACAAGTTTAATCTCTGTTTATATGTTCACCGCCCTATTGACCACTTAGTTCTTTTATAAAATATAAGGACTCCTTACAAGAATTTTAAAGCGTAGAGATCTTTTGATTGAATTCAACTATCTACATATATGTGTCTATATATTTAGTGCCTGTTTGGTTCAGCTTTTGGAGACTCCAAAAGCACTTTTTTCTACCGCAAAAACTATTTTTAAGAAAAAATGAGTGTTTGGCAGCAAACTTCAAAAGCGCTTTTCAAATAGAAACAACTTTTGAAAAAGCTAAAATACAGCTTTTTGAAAAGCTAAAATTTGGAGCTTTTCAAAAAAGCCCAAATTTTAGCTTT
>JAOTBA010000009.1:631310-641382 GCA_025629845.1 Erythroxylum squamatum | reverse complement strand
GTGATTGGGTGAGCCATCGATGATGGTCACTCACTGAGTTCGCAAAACTCACCCAAAATTTGCAATTATTTTTCAGGTTTTGAAGAGTACCCCGTTAGACAAGCGGGAGTATGCCCACTGCATAGAAGTGAAAGATAGAGATTGGGATCAATTCGCGTCTGCATTGTGTCTCTATATTTTTATACTAAATTGTATTTTCCGCACATTATTGTATTTTTTATATTTGAGTATATTTGTTATGTATAAATATCCGATTGGAAAAGGTTTTGCAAAAGAAATTGATCAAAATGTAATATGTTTTGTTTCGGGAATGGGCTAATCGAAATTCTGATATTTGAAAAATGTTGGCAATTCTTGTAAGTGAAAATGTTTCTGAATAAAAGTGAGCCCAAATTTTCAATTATTGATTTTTGCGTACGTTTGAAAAAAAATTTATACGGAGTTTTTGACTGACTAAGTGATCTAGCACGCCACCCTCGCGGGGCACGAACTCAGATATCACCCATCGATGTCGGGTCCGGGTCTTGCGGGAGTGGGGTGTTACACCTCTGCTTCCGCTGCATTTTATTTCCTTTGGGCTGTTGCTTCTGCTCTGCATTTTTCTCTTTCTTTCTCTACCGTGCTGGCATGTTACTTCTTTCCTCTGTTGCTATTGTGCCTTACATTTTGTGCCTGCATTTTATGCTGCTTGCCTTGACTGCTGAGTTTTCTCTTTTTTAGTACTGTGTTTTTGGATGTCTTTTGTTTTGCGTTGCTGCGTTTCGTTTTGCATATCTGTACTGCTGCTTTTTTGCTCTTCGACTACATTGTCTCGGACTCTGACTCTTTCCTCTCGGACTCCGAGATTACTGCTTTGGACCCGCTGGCCTTCGTTGAGACGCTCCAGATCGGTGGTGATGGGAAGGACGCTTGGGTATAAAGGCAATGGAAATAAAATGAAATCCTTAATGGAAATGGTACAAAGGCAAAAGGGTCAACAAGATATCGATCATAAAACCAAAAGGAAGAGGAAATATTGAAACTTTGTGGGTGAGACTGGCAGTGCATGTGTGTGTGTGTGAGAGAGAGGGGACGTTGAAAGATGAAGATGAAGATGAAGATATAGAGCACTTGTCTTCACTTTATTGTCTTCACGCCGTTTAATGCACCATTTAATGCAGCAGAACCTACTCTTAAAGCCTAGTTTGACGTGTCTTTTTATTGTTTCTTCACATAATAGTTTTTTTCAAGTTTTCAGCCTATTCTTGTATTCACAAAGGTTATTGTTGCTTATAACCATGAAGAACTAGATATTAATGTATAATTTTTAATAATATTTTATTTACATATATTTAATTTTAATTATAATATTAATTAATTAATTTAAAAATATAATGTATTATATTATAATTATTAGTATAATTAAAAACAATAAAATAGAATAATAAATAGTTTTTATTAGAAATCTCAACCAAACAGGTTTTTATTTTCAATTTTTATATTACAAATCTCAACCAAACAGGTTTTCGTTTTATTAAGGAAAAAAACAGAAACCAAAAACAAGAAACAGAAACAAAAAATAACAACAGAAAAACAGAAGTGAAATCAAACGGCCCCTAAGATTTTAAGTTGAGAAACTCTTTAGGGGTAAGTTGGTAACTAGAAATGAAGACTTGGAAATGAGTATATGACTTACATTCTTTAATTATTGCTTGTATGTTTGCTACTAATAGATAAGATAAGGATTGATTAAATAAATTTTAAATAATTCTAAATTTTTATTCCCAAGATAGATGCATATATAACTTGGAATCATATATTAAGAATAACAAATAAACTGTCGTGCGAAAACATAATATCTTTTTTCTTTGTGTTTCGTCTCATTATTTGAGAATTTAAGATTAATTAATTTATTTAAGCAATACATTATTTTGATTGATTCTTATCCGGATATTGTTATCAACATTGCATATTACTTATTTAATTTTGTAAATAATTACTTTATTTTATTTTAAGGATTTTATATCATAAAATAAATTCAATATGTTTTTTAATTTATTCTTATAAAAAATCATACACAATTATAAAAAATTTAATAGTTTATTAAATCATTAAATAATTTTATTTATTTATTTATTAAATACAGATTTTTATAAACTAATAATAATACAAAATATTTTAATTATTTATTTATAAAATCAATCACGTAATAATCAAACATAAGTAAAAAATTATCATTACTATTCTTAATATTTAATACCAAACATTGGTATGGCTATTAACTTCTAAAATCTCATTTATAATTCTTCTAATAATCAATTAATCTATTCTTATTCTAATACTTAATTGGTATTTTATTCTCATTTTTTATTTTGCATTCCTTTATTATTAATTACCAAAACCTTAGATACTTAAAATAAGAAGGATTTTAAAACCATACGGCTGTTAATATGTTCTCCCTAAGAGCCTGTTTGGAATGTGACGATTCAATTCAATTAATATGTTTGGAACGATAAAAACGAGCATGATTTGAAATCTTCCGTGGATTGAAACCCACTTTTTTAAGGGGTTGAAATCACGTGATTTCATCCCATTCCCATCGTTTTTAACTCACACCCCCAATATACCTATCATTCTAACAACACTCTTCTCCCAAACCCTACAGATGAAAGCGTGATTCTCCCAACGGCAACCAACCCACCTGCTCTTCTCCCACGCATCATCAGCACGCATCACCAGCAACACCAGCATGCATCACCAGCAACGTCCACGCACAGCAACGCATCTCTGCATCTTTTTCCTCTCTCTGTTCTGTTTGTGTTCTTTTCGATTGGAGGTATTATTCTTTGGTCTTCCCACTCTGTTCTGTTTGTGTTCATGGACAACTTTGATCTCTGAAATTCCTTTGCGTATTGTAAGTGTTGCTATCGCTTGAGCTGATCTAAGAGTTTGCTGTGTTCTTCCCACGTTTTTTCTGGTAATTTCTGGTAATGGTTTGATAGGTTAGAAGTGTTTGTTGGGTATTGAGCTTGTAATGTTGCATCTCCTAGCTTTTGCTACAATTCCCATAACTTTGGAGTTCCCTGGTTCAAAGAATTGTGTAGCGTCAAAAAAAAAACAAGTTTGTCCCAGCTGTTTGCCTTTTAGGTGCGATGAACATTGATGATGCATAGGAATGTAAGTGTGCAATAAAGGAATGCATGAGGCCATTGAATCCGTTCATTCAGAGTTCTGGCAATGTTTTTTACAATATTTTGGTGACCCATTGCCAAGCACACAAATTAGGAAAGATAGCCGATACTTACTCTGCCTATAATATACATCTTCCTTTTTAAACTCACGGAAACAGATATTAATGCTACCAACATTAGGTAACTTCCACCTCAAAATGAAACACCTAGCTGACGCCGATCATCATGGAATATGTATGTTTAGCAATCATGTCAATTGAATTCAATTCTATTATTACTGGATTTGTTCCAAACAGTGTAATTGAATTCAATTCTAACATTACTGGATTTGTTCCAAACAGTGTAAATTGAATTCAATTCTAATTTCATTGATGTAATTGAATCCAATTCGTTCATGAATTCAATTCACTGCGTTCCAAACAGCCCGTAAAAGAAAAGGAAACAGACTGCGTATAGAGTCATCCTCTGCTTCCTACGTCTGCCGCGTCCAAAAGAAAAATGGAGGGAGAACCAAAGTCGAATCTCAAGATAGCTATCATACACCCGGATCTCGGTATAGGTAATATGCTTGTCTTTTTATACTATTTTGGGTGACTCTCCTTTTGACCCTTTCCTTTTTCCCTTCAATTTTGATTGTTAAAACCTGATCTATTTCCTTTTCAAGGTGGTGCTGAGAGATTAATTGTTGATGCTGCTGTTCAGCTTTCCTCACATGGCCATCAAGTTCACGTCTTTACTGCTCACCATGACAATAACAGATGTTTCGAGGAAACCCTTGAAGGCAAGTTCCTATATTTATATGTATTATAAGCTAATTGGCATTTAGTTGCTTACTTCTTTGTGTGGTCAATGAAGTGGAAGTGCTTCTACCAGTAAATGGTAGGATCTTTTGTGAAATGTTGTGTTACGAGCTGAACTTTTGAGCAATCCTGGATAAAAAGACACAGGCTAACTCTTCTTTAGAGGGAACTATAGCCTTATTTTCAACTTGAGGTTTTTCCCATGGCTACTGTGGACCACAACAGAAATTATAAGCACCAGGGACAATGGAATACAAAATAAGATCATATAGGCTTTCTATTTCTTCTTCGTCTTATCTGTGTAACAATTGCTATAATGAGCCACTTCTGTTCCAGAAGGTCAGTCTGGTCTTTTGGGTGTCCTTCAATGGTGGTTAGACTGAAGGTTGCTCAAAAGAGTTTCGTTAAAGAGAACATCAATTTGAAAACTCAAATGTGGTTTGATTCCTGTCAATGAGCAAATACAATTTGTTCATCCAATGGAAATCCGGGACCTTAATTCTATTAAATTGGTGATGCAAATGATCAAATATTATTACCCATGCAGCTAGTATTCAAGGATTTTTTTTCTTTTTTTTTTTGTGAGTTTGTTACCTGAAGACATCATGTGCTAGATCATCTAAGCTTTCTACCGGCCTGTTTCACTCATCCTAAAATTAGTATGGTTGGACTGACAGCCTCAAGCAAGAAAGAAAGCTGAAGTGTAGGTTGATTTGATGTAAGTTTTACCATGACAAATTTTTGAGGCCAACAATAAGTCACTTGCTGAAAACAGAGGAAAAGGTTTTGCAATTCTGATTTATAGACCTGACAATTGAGAAACACTTGGAATCCAAATCTTTGAGTTGCTTGTTTCATATCTCATTCATCAAGCGTCTAATGCCACACCAGATGAGGGTATCAGATTTTAGTTCACGTTCCTTCAACTCTTTCTGAAGTTCTTTGAACCTCATAGACAACGTGTTCTTGAAAGGAGGGATTGAGGGTATCAGATTTCAGTTCATGTTCCTTCAACTTTATCTGAAGTTATTTGAACCTCGTACACAAGGTTTTCGTGAAAGGAGGGATTGTTACAATAAAGAGAGCTGAAGTAAGAGAAGGGTGAAATGCAACATTTTACTAAGTTTTCAATTTCATTGTAGGACGTAGTTACCATTTACTGACCAGCAGCCTGGTTAAGAAGCTGGATGTTCAGAAGTAAAACCCGGCTGTAACCAACTCCTTTAAGAAAGCAATATGAGTTGTTGTTCTCTTTTCTCTTTTTTCAGCTCCTTTTTTATTTTTTTTCCCTCCTCTGTTTTCTTCTTCTATCCTTTCTTTAGTTTACACTTGCAAACTATCCACATAACTTGTACCTTGAGTTAAATGCTTCATTTTCTTTAATTAAATTGTTTTAGGATATCTTGTATATGGCCCTTGAATGCCTTTTTTCTACTTAGATATTTGTCTTATATCCTATCCCTTTATCTCACTCAAGGTGATATTCTCTGGCTCAAATATGATGCCAATTTACCATACAGGCACCTTCCCAGTTATCGTATATGGCTCTTTCCTCCCCCGGCATATATTCTACCATCTTCATGCTGTATGTGCATATTTGAGGTGCATTTTTGTTGCTCTCTGTGTGCTCTTCATGTGGCCATCTTTTGACATTATACTGGTGGATCAAGTGTCAGTTGTTGTCCCATTGTTTAAATTGAAAAGATTAACAAAGGTATATGTACTTCTGTTCTTTTCTATTCTTTTACTTTTCTCTTTCATTTAGTTTTTAATGTGAGCTGTGATGCATTGGTAGAAGGATCAAGTTATTTCACCAATTGTATGATTCACCAGGTGGTTTTCTATTGTCATTTTCCGGATATGTTGTTGGCTCAACACACAACTTTTCTACGGAGGTTATACAGGAAACCCATTGACTTCATCGAAGAAGCTACAACTGGTATGGTCCATGGTTTTGATGGTGTTCATGTGACATGTCTATCTTCGTCTAAATGTTTTTCTGCAACTTTTACTAATTCTTAAAATAGTGCTACTTGGCAACTGCAGGAATGGCAGATTTGATTCTTGTTAATAGCAGATTTACTGCATCTACGTTTGCAAGTACATTCAAGTACCTTCATGCACGAGGAATTCGGCCAGCTGTTCTTTACCCTGCAGTTAATGTGGATCAATTTCATGAGCCTAAATCTTACAAGTAACAGACATGTTTGTATATCTCTTTTCTTCTTATTGATCTTTGCATGGTCTTCAAATGCCAACTGGGACATTGTTCTTTAATATTAGTCAGCATCATTTTGTACTGTAATTTAATCTTGTCAATGTGGTGTAGGTTAAATTTTCTTTCCATTAACCGCTTTGAAAGGAAAAAGAATATAGACTTGGCCGTTTCAGCCTTTGCCATGCTTCGTGACCTTAAAGAACATCAGTTTCAGCATGTTTTCAAAAACGCTACTTTGACTATTGCAGGCAAGTCTTCATCAACTTTGTCCCAGGATTATTTTTCCAAAAAAAAACTTTGTGCCAGGATTCCTTAGCCCACCAATTGTTAGGCTGTGAATTCGTAGAAAATGTTCTGGTTAGACAAAGTGCCAGCGGTGAAAATTTGAATGAAAAAGTTCGTTGTCACCTACATGGACAATTTGCTTGTATTTTGCAAGGACTTTTTACATGAATAAAGAATACGGTTTTCTCATGGCAAGTCCTTTTTTTCTTCTTTCTGATAATAAATAAGTTCATGCTTTAAGTAATCTTTCTAAAAATTCAACTGTAAAATTTTGTAACGGACAGTGAAGGATGAAGCTTTTCTTTGGATAAATTAGTTAGCTTGATTTTTACAAAGGAAATAAAGGGATTATTATATTTTAAAGGAAGGCTCAATGACATAGCTAAGATTCCACCATGTACTCCCTGTGCCATTTGTGTTTCAGGTGGGTATGATAAACGACTTAGGGAAAATGTTGAATACCTGGAGGAACTTAAAAGCTTAGCAGAAAGGGAAGGAATATCTCATCAAGTTAACTTCATCACCTCTTGCTCAACAACAGACAGAAATGAGCTTCTTTCCCAATGTCTTTGTGTTGTTTATACGCCAAAGGTATGTTACCATATTTTTACTACCGTCCTCTATCCATTAGTAGTAATGTTGCAAGTGAAAAGGGAGGTCTCTTACTTCGTTGATAGTTGTGAGGTGTATTGCTTTGTTGATAATTGTAGGATGAACACTTTGGGATTGTTCCATTGGAGGCTATGGCTGCTCATAAGCCTGTCCTTGCATGTAATAGTGGGGGCCCTTTGGAGACCATTAAGGACGGAGTAACTGGATTTCTTTGTGATCCTACTCCTCCAGACTTCTGCACGGCCATGGCCAAATTCATACGGGATCCCCAGATGGCAGACAGAATGGGGAAAGAGGCTCGAGAGCATGTGGCCAATTCATTCTCAACAAAGGTTTTTGGTCAGCGTTTAAATCATTATCTCAGCAACATTGCTAGCAGTAAGGAGGATTGAGAATCTAAGGTTGCAAAAGGTTACATTATTGTAAGACGATTTAGATAGAATAATGTTATGCATGGTTTCATCGTTAGACAAAGTCACGGAAGGCTTATTGCGGAATTTAGTTAAGGTTTATTTGTTTCTGATTTGAAGGTCTTTGTCTATGTTGTCCGATAGGATGCACTAAATATAGGATGGACTAATACACTGTTCAATTTTTGAAACTTGTCTCAAACTTACACTTAAAATTATAAAAAACCAAATTCTGAAGTAAAAAGAAGACAATGATACTTTTGTCAGTTTATCGTCATTGATAACGTAAAAAGAATATATTATTTTTAATGAATTGTTAAGCTATACAAAGTTATGTGACAATCAAGTACAACTAAAAGAAATTTCATCAAATTTTCTCTAGTAAATCTGTTTACTTCTAATAAATCCTAAATTAAACTAATAATCCCTAATTTAGCTAACCCTAATCTAACAAATTACTAATATACTAGATCCTAAATTCTCCACATCCATGGGATGACATGTCCTCTCCTAGTTGCAGCATGGTTTTTTGGACATTCCATATAGTTTAGCATTTCTTATCTTGTACAAGTTATTAAATTTTCTAGTGATGAAGGTGTTGTTGGGCTTATTGCAAAAATTTGCGAAATGCATAACCGTCTCTAGCTTGCTTGGAATCCATGCAATGATACCCTGTAGATTGGGTTGTGCAGGCACTGCATCTAGGACGGTATTGAGAATACTTACGTATGAGTATCTCACATTGAAATAAGAGAGGAAAGAAGACTAACATATAAGCCTTGTGAGTTACTCTACTTATTATCAAATAATTTTAAGATAGAATCTCACTTGGACTTATGTGTATTCTAACTTTCCTCCTTGTGTAATCCCGTAGGTCATTACAAATTTAACAAACAGGGTAATAAGAGACTGTTTGTTCATTAGTCTTAAGGAGTTCTTTGGCCATTTTAGGAGAAGAGGTGGATGTCATAGGAATTTAGGTGTGAATAATTTTTTTAAAAATTGGAATAAATTTAGGATTAAGTAAATTAGTAATTAATTAGATTAGGTATGTTAGATTAAATTAACCTAGTTGGTCTTATTTAGGCTTAATTAAAATTAATCAAATTATTAAAAACAAATTAAATTTGATGACCTTTTTAAGTTGCATAGGGTTAGAGTCACATGGCTGCCACATGGGTTTATATGGTCCAAAAGTTCATAAAAAATTGTATACTTAAGAAGGTATGAAACCATCTACTTTTTCGTTTATAAACGGTTCAATTTGAACATTTTAAAAAATTTTAGATTTATTTAGAACACTTTGAAATGACAAGGTTTGACTTGTATTGAAAAGAAAACATTAAGGTCAAATTTGCCCTTTTGTCTGAAAAAGAATCTATGTTTCATAATTATCTAAATTGAACTTCCAACTAATAGAACTCCAAACTTTATTAGGAATTTATCAGTTAAATGTCACATTAGTGTTGACGTAATTTTTAAAATTTTTCCTTGCTTGTGTAAGAACATTAGTGCTATGTGATATTAAAAGATTCCACACCCAACAAGGACGGAGTCACAGTGGAGGCAAGTGGGGGCACTTGCCCCCACTGACTCCAAAACTTTTACATACAAAAATTATTAATTTAAATTTTTAACTCATAAAAAAATCAAAATTTTGCCCCAACTAAAATTTTGCCCCCGCTGAAATTTTTTTTTGGTCTCTAATGAAATTTTGCCCCCACTCAAAAAAATTTCTGGATCTGTCCATGATCCTCTAGCCTCTAAGCAAAGTTCCTTGATCGGATCAATTACAGATGTCTCGCTTCCAGCGGCAGGGTGGAAGTTGAAGCTACTAGGGAACTCGAACGCTATTGGGAACCTGATGCTGAGCAGGGGGGCTAGTGATCAATCAACAATCGATCAATCAAATATGTAACGATTTTTTGTATGCAGAAATGTACAAACTACGTAAGAACCTTAAAAATCTTAAAGTTTCAGATTTATCTCCTCTAGAATTCTTAAAGATGGAGTCTTAAGACTTATAATTAACCTGATTAAATTGAGATATCTAATATAAATCCAAAAAAAAAAAGAAAAGAGTAGCCCTCGGATGCGCTTACGGAGAAGAGGGTATTGACTTTGCCATTATCAATACCCCGTCCTTATTTGTTGGCAATGAGTACTAACATTTATTAGTCATTTACAATTTGGCACCAGTAGCCGTACTTGTTCGTTGGCAATGAGTAATGACATTCACTGCAATGACTAATAGTTAATACCGGCAGTGAAGAATAGTCAATACCGGTACTCATTATTTAGTACTCATAAAGACTCGCGACTTATTCACCTGTTCCAAAAATTACTGTATCTCTATTTTTTTATATTCAATTCATTTATTTTTCTCTCTTCTAATTAATAAATGAGTTAAATGTTAAGAGGATAGGTACGTAATATTTTTTCAGTACAGGTGAATACGTTACTAAAGAGTCAAACTAATAATCAATACACGAACTTATACTACTACCTTCGATTCATAATAAGTGTTGTTTTAGATACATTTTAATTATTCAAAATAAGTGTCATTCTTGACTTTGT
>JAOTBA010000009.1:617238-629278 GCA_025629845.1 Erythroxylum squamatum | reverse complement strand
GACGTTTAAATAAAAAAACGTCGCAAAAAGTGTTATATATTTGTGACGTTCTTACAAAACGTCGCAAAAAATGTAAACTTTTCGTGACGTTTTTTAAACGTCACGAAAAGCTTTTACAATCTGCGACGTTTTATTAATAAAACGTCGCAGATTGTATTAATTTCTTGTAATGTAGTCCTTCACTAGTAGGTTTGTAAACTTCTATACAACTCATTTTATCATTATATCCGCTACCATTCTTCCTAGACCAGTTGAAACATCTTATCATTTTGTCAATTGTATTTGTTACTTCTTTATAGAGGAGTATATGAGATAACTAAAAAATATGGAGTGAATTAATTATAGACTTAATTAATTTCAATCTTCTTATAAAGAGAAAAGTTTTGTTGCACTAGTCTCTTTTGTATCCTTTCAATTAGTGGAAGGCACTCCCTAAAATGCAACCTCTTTAATGTGATTGGTAAGCCTAAGTAAGTGAATAGATAAACCATTAATTGAAGCCCTGATATGAAATAAAGCTAAGTAGTTATATAAGATGAACTAGTTTTCAAAATCAAGTGACTTATGTTTGGAATGATTGCCAAACCAAATAATTCCTTAAAAGGATAAAGAGAAGCCATCAAATTACTTACTAATTTATCGTATAATTTAGAGAATAAGAACAAATCATTAGCAAAAAGATAAGCTAAAGAGCTCCTTTTTCTTGCATTTAGAGTGCTAGTTAAAGATGGGGTCTTGGATAATATTGTGCTTTAGTAATCAAGTTAGAGCTTCCATGTGAAAAATAAAAAGATAAGGGAAAACAAGGTTACCTTGCGTTAGTCCTCTTCTGCCCTTAATCAATTTAGTTTATTCTCCATTGATCAATGCACTATAAAAGGTGGTTATGACACCTTGCTTTATCTAGTTAATAAAGATGTCAAGAAAACTAAACAATTCAAACATATATTTTAAAAAATCCCAACTAATAGAATAGTAAAGCTCCTTGACGATTTTTCTTCCTATAACCCTTGAATTACTCATATGCAATGAGTATATTATATCTAATTAGTCTATCTTTTAAGGATGTATCGTATGAATTATAATATAAGAGTAAAAATAGGTGTAAACATCCCTAGAATTCGGTAGATCCCATTTAAGTTTAAGGATTCCAATTTGGAAAAACAAAGCATACATTAAGCGAAGGGTACAAAAAAATCAGATTGATTTTTCGATTAAAAAAGTACTATATGAAATCTTTGGTTTTTTCCTCTTTCGCTATCCCTATTCTATAGGTACAGTGGCTTCACCATTTTTTAATCTCATCACAAATAACTTGGAGATGATTTTATATAAGACATTATAGTAGGAATTTAGCCTATACTTATTTAGGGAACCAGAATTAGAAGTTTTGGGTGTGAGACATAAGAATGTTCTATTAACCTCTTTTAGCATTTTCCCTTATTAAAAATTTCAAGTACAACTAAAGTTACCATATTTTTCATTAGTGGCCAAGACTTCTGAAAAAAAAAAGATATTAAGGTCATCAAGACCTGAGGCTTTATCTTGGTTTAATGAAAATATTTCTTTCTCCATATAAAGCAAATTAAAGGGACTCCTTAGTAACTCTTTGTCTGCGTAAGATATTTGGTCTTTAATAAAGGAGCATAAGATTGTTATTAAAGATCACTTGAAGTAAGGGTGCCTAAGAAATTTTAAGAAGGAAGCCTTATGCTTAAGATCTTCTCGTGAGAAAGCAACATCACCATTTTATTTAAGGAAGAAACATATTTTGTTGGTGTTCCTCCTTACCATTATTGACTTATGGAAGAAATTAGTATTTTAATCTACTTTATTAAGCAACTAGACCTTATCTCCTTGTCTAAACAAATAGTTATGGATGACTACTGCTCTAATGTAAGATATGAGGGCGTTCTTTTCCTCATTAATCTTTACATTATCACCTAGATTCTTTAATGATTCTTCTTGAGCATTGATCATATTGATCTTAGTAGTGGATAAGTGATCATAAGTATTGTTTCACCTTCCCACATTTAGTTCTTTGAGTTTTTTCTTAATGATTGTTAGCTTTCTAAAATATATAAATATCTTATGGTCTAAGATAGAATAGGACATCCCCTTACATATTACTTCATTGAATCCTCCATCATTAGCTAGAAGTTTATTGAACATAAAAGGATAGTTCTTCTTATATTTTGTAAATATGTTTTAGATAAGAATTATAATATGATTATAGAATAAATTATTCAAGAATATGGCTTTGTTATTTGGAAAATTGTTCAACTAATCACTATTGACTAGTTCTATGTTAATCTTTTTCCTAATATGCCACCTTGCACTTTGATTGTTCCTCTATATAAAATTTTTTCCTTCATATTGCAAGACATAATTCCCAGTTGATATTGAAGTCACCTAAAAGTATCCAAGAGTCCTAAGTAGAGGAATGAATATGTTTAAGCTTGTCCTATAGATAAATGCAAAATTATAATCATAATAAAAGGAGACAAACAACATGGTATTCTCCTATGGATATATGACTGACAAATACATCAGCTGATCATTTTCTTGCAATAAAGAGACCTTAACTAACTTTGTATCAAAAGTAGTTACTATATGACTAAAATGGTGAAGTTAGTGATTTGACAAAAAGAAACAATGATTGCCCTAAAATTTTAAGCTTATTGTAGCTTTCCTAATTCAAATTAAATTCTAAAATGCCTATAATAGTAGGATTTGTATCATAACAAAATTTGTTAATGATTGTATTTCTTAGGGCAACTAATTCCCCTCACATTCCATAAAGCTACTGACATAAGGGGGAGTTTAAGATTTTAGATCCCTGGAATCTATTGCTTTTTCCCAATTTTGACCTATTATCAGTTCAGAATAGGAAAAGCTATTTCAAGCTCTTAAGCAATAGTAAATTAAGTCTTATTTTGAGTTTAAGGGAGACTACAAGAAGTCTAGTTCTTATTGTTGGTAGCAGAGTCAAGTGCATTCTTTTTATAGGAAAAATGATTCCTATTAATGGTGGCAGAGGTATGAACATTCTTTTCAGAGGCTTCAAGTTGCTCAATCATAGAAGGAGTTGATTTAAAACTTTTAGGGACTGTTACCAGCTTTATTATTATTATGTAAAATAATAGGTGTGGCTTTTAGAATTTCAATATGATGAACATCCTCGTGAGTTATGAGTATTCACCCTTTTGAAATCTCTTGCCTATAGCAATCCATTTTTTACCTTGTTGTTGTAAGATTGGTTTCTATTATGACACCATGTGTCTTCAATCAATGAATAATCTTTCACAAGTCTTAACAGAGGTGTAGTATCTAGAAAGTCCTTTATCAATTCAAAACTTACAAATAAATAGGTATAGCCAATTCTTTTCCTTAAAGATGTAGTTTCATTTATACATATTGGTTTGTCTATATAGCTTGCCAATAAACTTAAATCCCTCAATTAACCAATCCTCAAGAGGCATACTATCCATATTAATTCGAGTTGGAACATGATCATACTTAATTCTTTCTAAGATAATGAGTTGTAAGAAAATAATAAAGCTACTGAGGTTCCAGGGACTAGATTCAAAGACTTTTTTTGGTGTGTCTTCAAAAGAAAATTTAAAGAGAAGTAAGTTAAATTCAAAGAGCAACACTTCTCATTTTTTGTTTCCATCATTTTAGAGCCTAATTGTAGATTTTGGAGGAATGGGGAATGCTTACCTAAGAAGAAACCCACTAATGTTGAGAGAGAGAGAGAGACATGTAGGTTTTGTCTAATGACTTATAATTAATGATGTGTCTTCTCTTTTTTAAAATATGAAAGACTCACTACTTCTTTGCTTAAATAGCTATGAAGTTTTGATAAACTATTCTTCAATAGCTGATGCTGAAATTTTGTGGCCTTAGGTAAATTAATAAATCTTTCTCGCATTGAATCAATTTATTAAGATTGGTACAATTAGGTACTGGTCTTATTATAGTCATGCCTGATGCCTCCAAGTCATGATCCACGTAATAATTTTTTTAATCAAATAATAATGGTATTGAAAATATGTCTTCATGGTCTTTTGGTTAATATTTACTTTGAAAATATAATATCCCTAATAGACTAGAGAGGGAAATATTTTTGGAAATGATTTGTGAAAAGACCCATCCTGGAGTTCCCCTTCTGGAACCCGAGTGAAGCCCTCTCAGCGACCCCATATTAGCCCTCCAATCGATATCTAACTCAACCGAAAGGTTCTTGTAAGACCAAGCCATTCAACTGTTAAAAAACCTTTATATTCATGCATTTCATTTAAAAGCCTTTATAAACATCCATTCTTTATACAAATGTACATATCAAAATGACACAAGCATAGTAGCACCCAACGTAGTAGCACCCAACGATATAACTAATCCTATGGCGGAGTCCCAATTACTGCAGTACCTATACGCATACCTGGGTTAGTTTGTTTAAAAACATAAAAATAAAGGTGAGCTAAACAAGTTCAGTGAGTGTAATCAATTTACTAAAAGTTAACTTTTTATAACAATAAAACTAAAATATTAAGATACAATCATAAAACTCATGGTAAAGCATTTGCATAACAATTTATTCACGCAACATCAAATTTGGTAATAACATAACATTTCGTTAAAAAAAATTCAAAATTTTTTAAATACTATTCCAAAATGTTTTTCGACCTTAAACTCATAATATACAATTTTCCATTTTCCATTTATCTTTTTTCCCTTAAACAATAAATAGTGGGGACAATAAGTTTTATGAAAACTTTTATACTCAAAATAAGTCATCCACTAGAATTGCTACCATACGGTACCCCTCAAATCACTTTTAATATAAATAGTGGCAACATTACTATTTTCATGACTTTCTTGTCACGACCTAACCTTGGATTATGATCGATGCTAAAGGAACAATAAACTTAAGGTTTACTAGACCCTTAGTAAGCCTAAAATTCCTTCAAATCCCTATATCCGTAATAAAGATGAGATTTCAAAATGATCAAACTCATGCTGATAATAATTAAATAGCTCTAACAATATAAAATACTCAATGTGCTACAACATTGAGATAGTTAATACAAGGGAAAATTTAACACATACAAGATTATTGCGACTCAAGAGTCAAAGGTTACTAACAAACATACATCAAATCACTAGAGAGGAAAAAGATCGACAAAGTACCCTATGCGCACAACTTAGTGACACCCACTAAATAACTAATACTATAACAATCCTCCACATCATCACTTATCCAAAAAAGCACAACATTTTAAAAAAATACATATATATTTGTCAATCCATATGTATGAATGTCATGCGTGCATATGATAATGATGTTGATTTTCATGATGAATATGAGAATGAATTCTAATGCATGTTCATGACCATAAATATTAACTCACAGGTAAAATGAGCTCCTTCACACTAAACCTAGCTAGTGTCATGAAGTGGAGGGTTTCGATCTTGATTAATCTATAGAAGGAAAAGTTAGAATGACCATTAGGATTTAAATCCTAAGCCAATTTTAGAGACACCAAGAATAAGAACATGACTCAATATTAAAGAGCTCTATTTCTAATTAAAACGATGATGTTATGTTTTAGAAGAAGCCTACTGAAAATTTGGTAGAGTTTTCCAATGAAAATACACTTCTATAACCACTAGTAATCACAAATCAATTTGGGTTTCCAAACTACATGTCTATACCCAATTGAGTCCACATTTATATCGCAAAATTTCATAATAAATCCAATCATAATTCAAGTATACCAATTCCTAGCCCATACACCCTCATTTGTACTCAATACATCAAGATATTCTCAATTCTAATCAAGAACAACTCAATTTAATAAATTTCATGCATTTCTATAAGAACATAACCCTTTAAAACTTTTTATCTCACAATCTATGAATAATTTCAACAAGTTGCTTTTAAAATTTTGATTTAAATAATATTTGGGAATTATAAAATTATTTTAGACTATTTCTGGTCTGGTTGAAAATTCACCACAGTTACGGAAGCATGGGGTACACGTGCCGGTGTCGGAGTGGTGGTGAATTTCACCACCCACCCAAAAATGATGAGCTCACCTCCAAGAATCCGATGGCACTAGTCTCATGTCGAAACTCCTCCTGGTTTCTGATAATCGAAGGTTTACAGCTCAAAGGTGATTCATTTCTATTCACCAGCAAAATGGGCTGATTGATGTCGAGTTTTCCTCCTTTTTTACATTTTTAAGGCCTTTAGACATGACGGTGATGTTAGTTTCACCAAAAAATGACTAAAAATAAGAGATCAGTGACTTACCTAAATGAACCGAAACTTCCAATCGTGATTCCTCTAAATTCGGGTTGTTTTTAAAGAAACAAGACTAGGGATTTTATAGAATGTCCTGAGAGCTTTCCGTAGGGCCCTAAATAGTCAGAAATGGTGACCGGACGATGAAAGTATGAGTGTCAGAAGTTGGGAGTAAATAGTAACCTATAGGGAAAAGAATTTAAGTGAGAAATGAACTGAAGCTTTCTTAAGTTCAACTTATACTTTTATAGGCTTTCTCTTTATTGGTCCATTATGAGTAATTTAACAAAAATTTGGATCATTACATTCTCTCCCCATTATAAAAAAAATTCGTCCTCGAATTTTAAATCTCATCTCATTGTTGAAATAGAGGCAGGTATTGACTTTGCATATCCAACTCTGTCTCCCACATACAATCATCCATCGTATGATTACTCCATAACACTTTTAGCTTGGTATCTCTCTTGATCATAGCTAATGAATATGATAATCTACTATGGCAATAGGTTGCTCTAAATATGTTAAATCGTCGTCAATCTTCAAATTACATGACCGAAGGATATGAGAAGGATCAGAAATATACCCAAAGCTCCCATTACATTGCAGAATGCCAAGGTTGGAAGCCAGGTGGTGCATATATATGTACCAAAAAAAACAATCCATGAATCCTATGCTTCTTGAGTTTACGAAAATGAAGTACAACAGGCTTTAGGAAGTTCACCAGGAGGATCTAAAATGAGCATTTGAGTAAGCTTGTGCCCTATGCATTCGATATAGTAAAATCAAAACAACTCACTTCTCAAAAAGTTCTGTTTACTTTTCTTAAGGTGGTCTGTTCACACGAGATTTAAAGAAAAACTACCATTTGCAAGAGATAGGATAGTTGAGAGTTTCATGTGGACAACTAGGGTTGCAACAAAGCCAAAGTAAAATTATTTCAAAACACAGAGCACAAAATGCGGTCAACTCGGTAATAACAATTGATGACATTTACGATGTATATGGCACCTTGGATGAACTTGAGCTCTTTACCTCTTCCTTGAAAGGTTAGTGCAGTTTTTGTATATTTAAACGGAAACAAGAGCAACTCTAATTCGGGTTTAAGAGAATATGATAAATGGGATATTTTTGTTTGGTTTCAGGTGGGATATAAACATGATGAACCAAATTCCGTATTACATGAAGCTAACTTTCTTTGCTCTAGTCAATTACGTAAATGAAGTGGCTTACGTTGCTCTTCAGGATCATGGAATTGACATCATCTACTAGCTTAAGAAATTAGTACTAAACTTCATGTTCCACAGTTATTAATCTGCATATAGGAATTAAGTGTATAATTACTTTCTTAATTTGTCTTTCTTTTTCTTTTAGTGGATAGATTTATGTAAATCTTACTTATTGGAGCACAAGTGTTACGTCAGTGGATATAAGCCATCGTTGAAAGATCTAGTACATAGACAATGCACGGATATCTATAGGCGGTCTTTTGGTTCTATTCCACACATATTTTCTAATAGCAAATCCAATCACAGATAAGGCTATGGAATTACTCAAGGAAAATGGGTACCCTAACATCATCAAATGGCCGTAAATGATTTTTAGGCTACTTGAGGATCTTGGAACATCCTCCATATTGAAAACCTAAAATTTTCTATTTCTGTTTCTATTCATAGTCTACAAGTTTTTTGTACCATTTTTTATTTTCCCTTTTTGGATTTTTTAAATAGGACGAGTTACTAAAAAGTGATGTCCCGAAACCAGTCCCATGTTACATGCACGAACTAGGGGCTTCTAAAAAAGAAAGTCGTGAATAGATACACTATCTGATCAGTAAGACATGGAAGAAGATGAACATGCACTACAAGAAAAATGAAGTTTAGCGACGAAAATTATTCCGTTGGTAAGCTAATTTAGCGACGGAATTTATTAACCAAAAAAGGCGTCAGAGATATGGCCGTTGGTAAATTTACCGACGGAAATTTTCCGTTAGTAAATTTACCGATGAAATTACCAACGGATTTGGTTATTCCATCGGTAATTACCAACGGAATTTTTTTTCCCATCGGTAATTACCTACGGAATTTTTCCGTCGGTAAATCTAATATATTTTACTTACGGAATTTCTTTTTCCGTCGGTAAATTTGCTGAAAACTATTTTTTAAAATATACCTGCAAAGTGTTTAGTTTCTCTGGAAGCCACCATAGAGAGAACTTCATTATTTCAAGTAAAAGAATTGAAATATTGAAATTCATGCTAAAACAGAACTGAAAATAAAGAACTGAAATTATTTTTTCAAATAACAGACATTTCATCAAATACCTTACATACATAAGAAATTTATCTCAACATCACAACTAAAATCACGTCTTGTCTCTTCTATCACTAACATTTATACCTTAAAGTTGTTTTCTAATAATAAAATACACAAATAAATGAAAGTAATAAATACCTAAATTAACTTTCATCTAATATATGAAAAAATACATGATAGTAGTTGCAAAAATACCTCCACCGAAGGACACGATGACAATAGCTAGAGAAGACAACGTCGACGAGCAGAAAAGGAGTTCACAACAGGGAAATGGGCTCCAAGAAAACCAAAGAGAAGATGTAGGAAGAAGGAAGAAGAAGATACAAGTGGGAGGGAGATGTCGGGTGAGTTTAAATTTAAAAAGAATTTACCGACGGAAATTTCCGTAGGTAAACTCAAAAATTTTTATTCCGTCAATAATTCACGCCTTTTTACCGACGAAAAAAAAATTTCCGTCGCTAAATCCATTTACCAACGGAATTTACCTACGGAATTTTCCGTAGATAAATTCAAAATTTTTTATTCCGCCAAAATTTCCTCCATATTTAGCGACGGTATTTTTCATCGGTAATTTTTCGTCGCTAACTTGTAGTGATTACCGACGGCTATATTTTTCCATTGCTAACTTCCGTCGCTAATTTTGCCGCGACGAATTCCCTCCAAATTTAGCGACGAGTATTAGTACCGTCGCTAAATTACTCAATTTTAGCGACGGAAATATGCTACACGTCGCTAATTTCCAACGGTATCTTTTCCGTCGCTAATTTCCAACGGTATATTTTTTGTCGCTAATTTTGCCGCGACACATTCCCTCCAAATTTAGCGACGAGTATTAGTACCGTCGCTAAATCACTCAATTTTAGCGACAGAAATATGCTTTCTGTCGCTAATTTCCAACGGTAATTTTTCCGTTGCTAAGTTTCCGTCGCTAATTCACAATTTTCTTGTAGTAATGAAAGGGCTCACAAACCTAAGCACTTTGTCCTAACTCTCTCTCTTTACAGTTTTTCATTTTTCATTTGATGGTTAAGGCCAAGGGATGAGTGAGTGCGTGTGAGTTTTGTGTTAGACCTCCAAAATAATAACGACGCGTGTATGGCACTGTCAAGTTTCCATCCAAATAGCCTAACATTGAGCAAATTCGATAAAATTTAGACCTTAATTGAGCAGGTTAAAATGTTTAACCCTAAATTGATAGAATCAAAAAACGTTTGGCCCTAAATTGGGCATTTAGCCCATCTAAGAGCCCCAACATTTTATAAATCTAAAGGGAGGGTGGCTACAAAAGACACATAATTTGTACCACTGAGTAAGAATTGAATTTTTCTATGGGAAACTTCCAGTGTTGCTCTATAATATTAAATAAAAATTTATCACTTTATAAAATTAGGTCAATCTTCATTGAGATTTAATTTCTAGCAATGCAAACAAAAAACTGTTGACCTGCTTGTGGAACGATTATGCAGATATGATATCCTTTTCTAAATGGGCAAAACAATTTAAAAGAGACCAGCTGACAGAAAATCTAAAGATGTTGATGGAGATAAAGATGAAAATTGCCTTAACTTTCACAAATATGTAGTTCGCAGTTGTATCAATATCCTACTATTATTTGTGGAAACAAATCCTACGGCATATGTTCGTACCCATCCGAGTACGTCGACAATAGGCAACTGCCTAAACACTACTCGATGCTACCAATAAGCTACGAGCATTTCTACACTCTACAGCACACCGAAAACTCGTAGGACTATAAATTGAAATGTACATGCGCATAAGGGTAATTGGATCAAGCAATGGGGTAAGAAGGTTGCATGGCAATTCCACAAAGCCCTTCCTTTGTACCAACATCTTTTTGCATCCTTATGTATCCTTGTTCTCCCCATTGTGTTCCCCATGAGTTCTTCACCAACCAATACTTCGTTCCGTTTGTCTCTCCATATCCTACAACCGCAACTCCATGATCGAGTTGTTTACCGCATGCGCCAGTAAAGATACCACTTTGGTAGAACTGAAATGAAAAATCTCCAGCATCAATGGCAACTGAAACTGGTTGATTTGCCACAGCTTTCATTAGGGCCGATTCATTGTTGGCTGGCACATCTTCGTACGCCGTTATTTGGGCTGCCTTACTTGCCTCTGCGTGGGCATTGCAAGTTCCATTGCTTCCTGCGTAGGGGTAATTGGTCTCAGTTGTCAGGCCTTTATTTTGGATAATGAATTTGAACGCGTCATCCATGAGGCCACCTTGACATCCTTCATCCTCTCCCTTTGTGTCGCAGTCAACCAATTCTTGTTCTGATAAAGAGGTCAAGTTCTTGGTGGATAACTGAGTAATTCCTTCCACGGCTGCAACTGCTGAGAATGCCCAGCAAGATCCTGCAATTTTAATTGGACAATGAAATGGCTGTCTAATTAATGATGAGTAGTATGGTTTCCTAAGTGACGTACCGCATTGGCCTTGGTCTTTGATGGGTGTTACGGCTCCTTCTTTCCTCCAATCCATGGTAGACGGAAGAGCGCTTGTGTTTTCGTACCTGAAAGGACCTGCAACTCCACCTGCTTCGCACATGTGAGCCTTGAATCTGTTTCTCCTACTTCTGAACTCCTCGTTCCTGAGGTCCGCAAATTGATTGATACCCAACTTGTAAGCTTTGTTTCCAACAGCATTGAAAGAGTCAATTCGTTGAACGTTCTCTCTGAATATTTTGAACCGGATCTCTTTTTCTGGAGCGTCCTTATAAACACGTCCGTAAAGAGCCATCCACTGATCGTGCCTCTGCTTCATTGATAAACCTTGAAGAGTACGAGCTGTAGAATGGGATGGCAATGCTGTGAGTAATAGAGTGAAAACGAAACCCACACAAAGAGAATGGTCCATTGTTAGCAAGAGATAAGTTACAATATGGGAATGAGCGAGTAGTATAGTGTATATATAGGGGAGGGAGTGGGAATGTAGTCTGAGTTGAACGTTGATTTGTGAATTGAGGTTGTGGTGAGAGAGACGTACAAGTGACGACATTCGCTGGTGTCTTGCCGAATCAATTGGGATGTGTTTACGACCTTAAGAAATTAAGAATATTATAGCGTGTTTGGTATAAGGGAATAGGGATTCTATTCTCACCCTATTTTTCAGTAATAATAAAACCCGTATTTGGTTTAAAATAAACACAGAATACTCATTCTATATCAATACCTATTCTGCGATTTTAAAGAATAAGTAAATCCGACTAAAATCTGTTTTTAGTTAATCGACGATTGTGTAATCGTTCTTTTCCATGTAAGCTTGTTCCTTTTTACAAACCTATCTTTTCCAAAACTAGTTTTTCTTCTTCAACAGTTGAAGTATCTTGGAGCCTCTCATCAAAAGTTCTTCCTCTTCTCCGCGAAAGTTCTTCCTCTTCTTGACGTTCTAGCG
>JAOTBA010000009.1:569293-587353 GCA_025629845.1 Erythroxylum squamatum | reverse complement strand
CGAATATTATAAACCAAATAATCAGAACAATAGGTCTCACGAGTCAAAGCATAACAATTGGAATTCCCCGACTAAAATAACTTAGCTACTCATAACGAAATTAAACAAAACAGAATTCTTAATTAACATAGTCTAAATAACAAAGGAAAGAAGAAAAACTAGAAGATCTCCCCAAAGTGTCGAAACTGATTGCTGTCCTTCTCTAATTGCCGCTGCTCCTTAACATCCAAGTGTCGCTGTTCATCACCTCCAAGTGCCGCTGTTCGTTCCTTGCTCCTGGCGGCTACTTCTTGCGTGATATCCTGTTTTTAAATTAATTGTCAAGCCTCTCCTTTTGTTAACACCGCCGACTCTTCTTGCCTTCTGATCTCCCTCACTGTCGTTATTTTTTTATCAATTAAAAGCCTCTGATTTAATTCCACGTCAGCCCTCTACCTTGTGACCTAACCTGTTGCGTCCATTCCTTCGTTGTTGCTTCTCCCATGTATTGCTAATTGAAACCGCCAGCCCTCCTTCCTCATTTAACGCCAGCCCTTGATTTTTGTTAACATCTTGCATTGATTTCATGCCACCTGTCCAGTCCATTTGCGTTTTTTGTCTGCTTATTAATTCCTTCTCTTGGGCGGCGTCGTTCTCCACTGCTTTGTTGTCTTCTTAATTCATTTGAACATTTAAAACCCTCATGCCTTGGCTGCTTTGGCTTCTCTTCGTTCACGTACGTAGCTCACTAATTAATTGCATTGCTTGTAATTTATTTAATTGCTGTCTCATATTTCTGCGCCAACCACTCTTGCTGTCCCTTGGCTATTTAATTGGCTCCTCCAATTTAATTAAAACACAAGCCCCTTTTATTTCCTTGCCACGTGTTGTATCCTATGCTTTAATTCCTTTGCTGCCTCTAAACAACGCCACTTGCTACTTGATTTTATTCTCCTCTTCTAATTTAATTGCTTGCTGATTTACTCTTGGCTGTAGCGTGTCTCCTGTGTTCCTGTTCGTCCAGCTGTCTCTCCTGGTGCGTTGATTTTTCTGCTCTCCCCAAAACGACACTGCTCCTCCTTGCGTGATTTTCTTTCCAGCTTGTTGCGTGTACTGTTGGTTGCTGTAGCTAATTTTATTGGACAATTAAAAATGTCCCACCTTTAATTCCTCTTTGCTGTACTTTAAAGCCCATTTCTCGTCTGTTGTAGCATCTTTCCTTCTATTCTCCTGTATTGCGTTATTTATGCCCATTTAAAAGCCTAAATTAGTTGCTGTTTTTCTCTTAATTTCCCATATCATGCAAAAATTATAATTCCCTACAAGGAAATATTAAATCAAATTAAGTTTCAATAATTAAATCAATAAGAGGAATAAAAAAGAAATATTTAAAACATAAATATTAGACAAATATGCACTTATCATTGAGTTTTTGGTTTTGGTTTCTTCTGATTTTCGAAATTTATGAAAGCCAAAAAAACAAAAATTGGTTTTTATTTTCTTTTTTTCATAATCTGGTTTAATATCAATTAAATATATATTATTCAATTATTTGATATATTAATTATGAATAATTTTTTTCAATATTATATATATAATTAATTTAAATTAATTATTGATCAAAATTATGAATAATTTAATTTAATTTTTCTAATTAAATTTATTATATTATATAAGAGATTAAAATAAATTTAATTAATTAAAAATAATTTATCTTTAACTTTTATCTAATATATAATTATCATCAATAATAAAAATATATCTACATTGATATTAATAACCAAACAAGTTTTTGTTTTTATTTGAAAAAAAAGTAGAAACTAAATATTAAAATTAGTGAAAAATATTTAGCATTCACCGTCGTAATTGAACATCATCTGCACAAAATTTTCTACACACTAATAGTGGTATCATTGTCATAATTAGTTTTGGAAACTATCTCATTCAATTAAATGGTCAAATCTAGGTTTACGTGATTGCTTCCAAAAGAGTTGAATTCCGAAATGTCTAGAATCTGATGATTTGGTATTGAGTTGAACGGGAAACCTTGATTAGCAATTAAAGGCAGTAAATCTCGTTCTTCTGTAGCCTCTATCATTGAGGATAATGAAGGTATGAAGGATAGTGAGAGTTGACAAATCTCAGTTAGCTCGCGATCATGCTCTTCTTCATTGGAAATTCCAGGCAGGAAGTTTTCTCCTGAATTCTGCAAAAAGATCAAGCAAAATTTTAAGTATTAAAAACAAAGTGAACCACTATGAATATTGATGTCGATCATAACAAAGAAACGTACCTAATGACGAATAACGAATCTAAACTTACATTAATACTGAACTATCTTAGGTAAAGGCCAAGCATTAACTCGTTAAGACTGAACTTCAACATGTTCACTCGGTAGGATATATAGTGACCAGAAAAAGATTAGGAGGGAGAAATAAAACGGGAGAGGGGTTTTACCTCAGTATCCTGCCCAACACATTGTTTATTTGCAAGAGGTTGGATGCCCTCTTCAGATGAAATTTGAGATTTAGAGGCACATCTCTCTGTTCTTGTTTGTTTAAGCTCTTCCATAAGCAGGCTGAACAAAAAAAAACAAAGAACGTATGGGCGATGGAGTGAACCTTCTTCCAAAATTTTAATAGATAAGGTCTTTAAAACATCTTAAAGATTATGTTCTTAATAATCTTATTATTTGTGCGACTTCGAAACATATTAAAGATTTATGTGCTTGGTTATGGTAATAGAAACTCTAAAAATAAATTAATTAAGACATTTATATACCTTTTGGAGGAACAGATTGACGTTCGTGCTTTTCTTGTCTGCAAATGCCGATTGCACACAAGGTCATCAACGCTGCTGTGATCCTTCATGTTCCTGTACATCTGAATAAGAAATGGATATGTGGGTATTGAGTTTAATTTAACATTATGGAGTAATCATATAATTAATAATGACCAAGTTTCTTGGGACTAATAACTGTTCCCACACCTTATTCATGTTAAGTACAAAACTCATGAAGATTTTTCTTTGTCTAAATTGCAACAAAAAGTTCAAAATGTTTTTTGCCAATCCAGCCTAAAGGAAGAGAGCTTAATATAGCTTCGGTCTTATTTTCTTAATTAGATAGCATCTATTTTCTTAGCTTTTAGAAAACTTGTGTTAGAAGAGGTGAACTCTTAATTATTTGGTTTTAGGCTTGATATAAAAGAAAGAATGATGGGTAGATATGTCAAGAGGTGTTTAAGCATCAGAGAAGATTCATCATTTTACTTGTATCTATTAATAGACCACAACAATTAAACTATATGAAGGCTTTATAAATTCAATATAAAGTCTTAAGATTTCTCAATTTTTTTAAACATCCTTTCTTAAGATTATCATTATGAAATAAGCTTCCCCGATGGGTTTTTTGCCTCCCTGGTGTAGGCCTTAGGTGATTTACTTTGAGAAGTTTTTGCCTCAATGGAAGGCTATTCTTTGGCCTAGCTTGCAATCCACAAAGGAGGTTAGTGGAACATCCTCTCCAAATTTGTCTCTGGAGGAGTTTCCAAAACTCACTCGAGATATAAATGGTGTAAAACTTGGAGCAGCTCCAGCTCAAGCGAGTCTAGTTGAGAATGTCAATAATGGAATTCCCTTTGATGCTTCAAAAGCACCAAAACAAGCTATTGGAGGATGGAAGAATATATTGAATATCTAGCAGAACGAGGGCAAGTTGAAACATCTCCAGGATGTGATGATAGATAGCGTAGTTACCGCTCTTATAAAGCTTCTTAAAGCTAGAGCTACTGTTTGGTCCATAGCCCTAGTTGGTTTTTTCTGGAGCAAAGGACTGCATTCCCAATAGTTCATGCCTGGGCAATAGCAGGATGGAGCAAGAAAGGGCTAGAAAAAACAATGTTGATGGAAGATGGATCTTTTATTTTCAAATTCAACTCTTAATCTTGTTTAAATGAGATACTAGAGTAAGGCCCTTGGCATGTAGGTGGTCAACTCATCTTCATCCAAAAATGGAAGGCAGCTACTGAATATGACAGACGTAACATAGATATCTTTCCCATTTGATTAATTTTCACAACGTCTCCTTAGAATTCTAGACAACTGAACGACTAAGCTCCCTTGCTAGCTCCCCTAGGAAGCCAATATGTATGGACTCTCAAACAACTAATATGGAGAGGATTTGTTTTGCAAAAATATGTGTTGAAGTTAAGAAAAATTTAGAATTACTATAGTGCATTCCAGTTATGAAATTGGGAGAAGAAGGAGAAATGGTGAGATATCAATTCCCATCACTTACCCATGAAAACCTAACAATGTTAACAGAAAATGGAAACCCCCTGGAAAGGTTTTTAAGACAGGAGGGCATGAAGAACTCATAGGACTAGACACCCTAGAAAATCTCAAAAACTCTAACAAAGAGGGCATTGAAGAGACAAAAACATAAACAATTGAAGTAATTGAATAAATGAAGGAGAATCAAATTGCTACTAACATTATTAATTCACTAATATAATTAATTCATAGCTGGAGCCTTAAACCAACTTAGAGAAATCTTCCATACTTATGGAGAATCAATTGGATTAGGAAGAAGTCAAGGATCTTGCTACTAATTCTAGGAGAAAATTAGCTAAAAGAAAAGGGGAAAAACAAGTTAAAAGGAGACCAACTCCCTAATGAAAATCCTTGTGGTTAAATGATCATCTAAAAACGTCAATTGTGAAGGAGGTCATTTTTAACAAGAAGCCTTGTATAGTGGGGCTCCTTCAAACTAAAATAAAGCTACCTCAAATGTAGTATGGCCTCAAGTTTTTAGGAGTAGAATGGAAAATCCTTTGAAACCATCTTTTTCATTACAATGGGAGGATTATTTGACTTTATAACTCAAACAAGGTAGATGTCTAAGTAACATGCGAAAGTGACCAATTTATGCATTTGAAATGTCAAATTGTTAGTCTACATTCCAAATTTGATTTGACAGTGATCTATCTCTCTAATTTATCATTCCAAAGAGAAAAAATATGAGAAGACCTCAAAGCTATTCAACTTGGAATAACAAATCCTTATTTACTAGCAGGAGATTTTAATTGCACCCTATCTTCTTAGGAGGAAGAAGAAGGAAGGAGGTATAACCTAGGAACTTGTAGAGAACTCACTAATTTATACCAAATGGTTAACTTGGTGGATCTTAGCTTCACAGGTAGATTATTCACGTAGACCAACAAGCAGTAAGGAGACTTGTTTATCAGGAAAAACCTAGTTAGAACATTGGTTAATCAATTTTTGTTAAACCAGTACTCTTATGCACATTTTGGTGAAAATTCCTATTCTGATCACTCTTACATCCATATTTAGAACCTTCTTCCTTTCAAAATGTTTTGAGCTCCTTTCAGATTCTTCAATGGATTAACTCTTAAAGAAGGTTTCCAAGAAACGGTTATTAATAGCTAAAATCAAGTAGTGATAGGTTATAAAGCTTTTTAGCTTATGAAAAAGCTCAAACTTGTCAAACTAGCTTTCAAGAGTTTTGTTAGTAATCAAATTAAAGGTGTTATTGAAACCAAGAACAAATTGAGAAGGCTCAATAGGATTGCTACAAGCATAATAATGCCAAGAGAGCAGTTGAAACTCAAAGGCTAAAGGAGCATCAAGAAACTCTAAATTTGAACAATTCAATTTTAAAGAAAAAATCAAAGATTAACTGGTTAAGAGAGGAAGATGCCAACTCCAAATTTTTTCACCATTCAACTTCAATATTTGAAGGGCCTTTTGGTGACCCCTTTCACACATTAAGAAGTCAAAAGAGTTTTATTCAGTTTTCATCCCTCCAAAGCCCCAAAACTTGATGGGTTCTCTGCTTGTTTATTTCAAAAAACCTGGGATATCACTGGCAATCTCTTCATTGAAGCAATTCTATAATTTTTTGCGTCCTTTAATATGCTAAAAAAATGATTTATAGCTACATTTTCCTCATTCCTAAGAAGCATAATTCTTCTTCCATGGTGGATTACAGACCTATCTCATTTTTCAACACACTTTACAAAGTAATAGTCAAGTTATTAGCCAACATATTGAATATAGCACTGAAGGAAGCTTTAAATCTAGCTCAAGGATCTTTCTTCACTGGGAGATCTATTGGAGATAATATCCTTCTAATACAGGAGTTAATAAAAGATTACAATTCATGAAGAGCCATTAGAAGTTGTTTATTCAAAGTTGATTTCTACAAACCATTTGATACCATTAGATGGAAGTTTATTCAATCTAGTCAAGTAGCTCTTATAGATTTCCAAATCAGTTTGTTAAGTGGATTATGGAATGTATCTTAACTTTATCCTTCAGTATCCTAGTTAATGAAGCTCCTACTCAATATTTTAGGAACACTAGGGGAATTAGGCAAAGAGATCCCCTATCCTCTTTCCTATTTACCTTAATGATAGAAGGGCCTTCCGGAATGCTTAGTAAGCTTACTACCTGTAATGGTAGACACTAATTTCACCATAAATTCTAAGAGCTCAAGATCACTCACTCGATTTTTATTGATGACCTAATGTTTTTGAGTGGGGCTGATATTCAATCCACTAAAATCCAATTAAACATCTTGAATCATTTTATAGATTGATCAAGATTGAAAGTCAATGCTAATAACAGCAACATGATTATCTCCTTTGATGTGAGCAACCAAGCTATTTTGAGTAGAAGTTTAGGCTTTGTAATTCATAGTCCTCTCTTTAAATACCTTAGCAACCCTATGTTTTATTGCATTCCTCTCATTATAAAGTACATAGCCATAATCAATGCATGGCAGAACAAGTTTTTATCCCTTATAGCCAAGCTTACACTAATCAATTCAATTCCTAACAACCTGGATGTTCTTTGGACTGCACACTTTCTACTGCCAAAGAGAGTCATCAAGGAGATTAACATAGTGTGGAAATTTAGAAAATTCAAAGGGTGTAAAATTAAAAGAAAGGAAATAACTACTCCTAACAGGAAGGGGGCTTGGGAAGTATTCCTATATCTTTTATGAAAAAAATCCTATTGAGTAAAAGGATTTGGAGAATACATATTGACAAGGGAGCTCTATGGATCAAATGGATTGATGAATTCTACCATAAAAATCAAAACTTCTGGTAGCTGATAAGCAACAGGGAACATTCTTAGAACTTTATCCATATGTTGACCTTGAGGAGCTTATTATATCCCTGGATTAAACAAAAACGGGGCAATGGGGAAACATATGGTTATGGTATGACAACTAGATTGATCTAGGTCCTCTTATATTGAAAATGAAATTGTTCATTTAAGAAACAGAATCCCTAATGATGCTAAAATCTCTTCACTCATCAAGTAGGGAGAATGGTTTGGAAATTTCAGAGGATTCTCCTCTCTAGCAACTTATTTACCTCAACTCCATCATCAGCATAGGGAGGAAAACATTGCTTAGACTCTAAATTCTAAGGGATCTTTACAAATGAATCTTGCTATAAAATATTTAGAACAAACCTGGGAGACGTACCATGGTATGAATTACTTTGGAAACACTCCTTGAACCCCAAAGCTTCCTTAATCACTTAGCTTGTGATAAAGAACATAATCAAAACAAAAAAATAGATGGTTTGGTATATATGACCCCATGTGTATGTTATGCAAAAAAGCTCAGGAGGATAGGAAACATCTCTTTTTCCTCTGCAGGTATTCCAAAGTTGTTTGGAGTAGAGTGCTGCATATGCTAGTGGAGCACTTCAAGACATACGAATTGAATGGACTATCTTAGACTAGGTCACTAAGAAAGCTAAACAACTTAAGCAGTACGCAGAGCTCTTCAATACTGCTTTCACCACAACCATTTACTCAATTTGGAGGAAAGAAACAACAGATTGTACAAAAGAGCTAACATTGGGAAGCATCAACTAGTTGGTAACACCCTAAATTGGATTAGAGAGATCATGACAGCAAAAAATGTACAAAACAAACTCACTCCTGATATGAAATATAGATGAAATCTCTAAGTTTGGGTTGCTTGTAACTTCTAACTTGTTTGTATTCAAATGAATAAGTTGTAACTAGGAATTCATTGTAATGTTGTAATAGCTTGTGCTAGTGTGAATAAAATTTCATTCACTTTTCAAAAAAAGCATATGAAAAGTGTATATTTGTAGAAAAATATGCATTTGCAAAAAGTTTAGTAATTGAAACAAATTTTTGCATTTTCTTCATTCTTCTTTTTTCTTGTTTTCATGTACTTAAAAAAAACTTTTTTTCTGCTATTTCTTTTTTTTAATACAGAGGAAAGCAAAAACACCCTTAAATTGCATGACCTTTTTAAAGCTTTAATAATTCAATGAGAAATTTTAGCTAATAATTGAACACTTGATCTAGACATTATTCCTCATTCCTTCCAGCACAATAATTAGTAAGTGATCCCTTTATTCCCTTTTGTTTGTCTTGTAGTTCTTGCCTATTTCAGATTATTGTTTGGCAACTTGAACTATCTACTCCTTTTTTAAGAGATTGGAACTTAAATTTTTATATATCAAAAAGTTCTTAAGATAAGGAAGAATAAATATGTATTTCTAAATAATTCAGGATGAAAATTAAAGAAAAGTTTGAAGGTAAATAAGTACCTGAAGATGGCTTTTGATGTGAGAAATATTAAGCCCATTAACACTCATCATCTGCAGAATTCTCTTAGGTGTTGCCTCTGCAAATTAAAACCATAACCATGTCTCTGTATCTTACTTATATATTATTTGTCATCTTTTACCTGTTCTTTCTTGGTTTTATTTTGGGGTTATATTTGCACATATATAACCCAAAATTTTCAACAACTTAACTAAGGTAGCTCGATATGGAATCTTGGAAGATCATTACTTCTACTTAGTTAACGTGTCCAGTTTTGGAAAAGGTCAGACTTGATATCAATAAAGCGTTAGGAGAAACGATCATCAAGACTACTCACTGTATTTACCACCAAGGCTTTCAATGGCATCAACAAAATGTTCATGAAGCTCAGGAGTCCATCGAAAGCGCGGAACTTCAGATTTTCTGTATTGCCTCACGCCTCTTCTGGGAAAAGATTTCATGGCTGGTGCTGGTGCCGGCGTTTCGTGATATGAAAATACTGATCAGAAGCCTCAAGGTCATCAGGAATGTAAGGATATGAAGCGATATTAAAGTCCACCCCTTAGAAGATGAAGCGTAATTGTTTGCAGTCTATGACCAAAGACTTTTATGCAAAGATGTGATGTCTTGTTCGTGTTTGCTAACTCAAAGTTCAAACTTGCTTTAATTTGGTAAGGAGGGAGTCGGGAGAATTAGGTAGATGCAGCTCCTCCTTTTACGTTTCTCTCCCTTCGTCGAGAAGGGCCATTATATTTTTCTTTTAAATTATGGAATCGAATAGGAAAGAAATTGAAAAAATCCTGATATTGATGGAAAATCAACCATGGACAAAATGTGTAAGAGTTGAAATGATTAGGCTTTTGGGAGCACGATGAAAATACACGTAAAAATGATTAGGTTTTATACATAGGACGTGTAGCGTAGAAACCTAGGACGTGCATGTGCAAATTCCGTTTTGCTTTTCATTTGGTCTTTTTTCTTTCTTTTCTCTTGAGGAAGTGAAGCTTTAGGCGATGCATACACCATGCAAAGTCAAGAAGAGGCGATAAAGAAACAAAAGAGGGTGTACGTATATATACATATATGTGTGTCTTTAATTGAATTCCCTATCAGCCTCATTTCCATAAAAGACGGTGCCTACTTTTGGACCCATCCTTTTCTGGTCTTGCGGCTGCCGTGTTCAACACACAACACTCCCTTATGTCCTCAGAAAAAGCACGACCCTCATTATCCATTTCTTAATTGTTTCCTCCTCGATGGAAGGAAGTGAAGGAAAGTCATATATATAATTTAGGGGGAAAAATAATATAAACGTTCTTTATATTTTTATTGATTCTAAAAAATTGTTTTTATTATAAAAATTACTAACTATTAAAAATATAATGAAATTTTGTAATATTTTATTAAAATCACGTCAAACTAGTTATACATAACAATTTATATCATCACGTACGTCTGTGTGAATGTTTTTTACCATTGTTTAATTCCTGTAGAATTAGGAGGAAGTTGGTTTATAGCGGGGAATGATAATAGAAATATAATCATTATAATCATAATGATTGGTTAATACGAAGGAAAGATTACTATTATCATTGATGGTAGTTGATTTGTTAAAAATCTTGAGAAAAATATTATAATTAATTATATTGTTTTACTAAAAAAGGAAAAAATAAAATTTTGTTTTACATCAAATTTTAATATATTCTAATTAATTATATTGTTTTGTTAAAAATTAATTAAAATTTTATTTTACATCAAATTTTAACATATTCTAATTAATTATATTTAGAATATATTTAATTTTAATTAATTATATCTATTTAATTATATTTAATATATTCTAATTAATTATATTTAGTATATTCTAATTAATTATATTTATAATATATTTAATTCTAATTAATTATATTTAATATATTCTAATTAATTCTATTTAGAATATATTTAATTTTAACTAATTATATTATTTTACTAAAAAAGGAGGAAGGAATGACTTTTATTTCTCACATATTTAGGGGATATGAAGTAATCCATAAAACTCATATATGAAAATACTGTTCATGCAATGAAAATATATAACCAATCGAAGTTTTTCACTTCCATACCCATTGATGTCTTAAAAAACCCATGAATTAAGTACCTCCTTACTTCTTATCGCAAAATCTCAAAATTTCCAAGTCATTTGCCCAACTTGTGTTAGACTTCCAGCTTCTTCAACAAGTAAGGCAGAACATTATTATATAAAGAATAGCTGACTATTATTTGAGAAGAGGTGGCAAAGCAAATCTTGTTAGCTCAAAGTTTATATTTAACGATTTTGATGATAACTATATAATATTTCAAAATTCAAATTGGATTTATTTCCTTTTATTATTAACGGGTTAATTCTCACAAAAAAATAAAATTATAAGAAATACGCTTCCTTTCTTCCAGGAACCTTCTTTATGAACTTACCTTATTAGAAATAGTTTATCCAAAAGGATCCTACTAATTATAAAGGTCATATATTATCTCCGTGATTATAGGAAGATTTTTGGCAAAGATGACATCGAAGTTATCCAGATTTAAATTCATCCAATTGACTAAAAATGCAAGTGAAGCAACAGTTAGTTGAAGAAATTGATTATTTAAAGAAGAGCAATAGCAATTGCGAAGCAACGAGCATACACAGACTTTCGAAACATTTGAGCAGCATCTATATTCTTGAGAGTCATATCATTCTTATTATGCCTTAGAAAATAAAATCACTCTATCAAGATAGAAATTATTTTTATTCTATATTTTATTTTTCTGTGAGCTTCTGGAAGCTTGTTATACACTTGAAATGTGCAAGGTTGGAGAATCTTGAAAAATATGTACTCGTGAGCTTAAAGAGACTCATCAAATTACCACTTGATTTTATAGTGAAACACTCAAGTTGGATACTTAAGGACTGGACGTAGGCTTGGGTTATAAGTCAAACCAGTATAAATCAACTACATCTTTCTTCTCTCTCTCTCTCCTTATTTTTTATATTTTCTCATTATATTGTGTGTGTGTTCATTTTAGTAAGAGGCTCCTTCACCTTTATAATAGGCCCATTCTGTTTTCAACTTGTTGACGGTTCCTTTGATTTTAACAAGCCCCTTCCTTTTTATTGTTTTCAATAGGACTTAAACTTTAGCAGGCTACTATCGTATGACAGGCACCTATTGTTTTAATTTTTAACAGGCCCCTAATTTTATACGAATTGAAAGTAACTTGCAAAATTTTTTAAGTCATACACAATTCACCCCCCTCCCCCCTTTTGCGTGTTTTTGCTTTCTCATTTGGTATCAAAGCAAGGTTTCACATTTTTGGTTTTACAACACGCGATAGATCACGACAAACAACTTAAGAAGCTTTGAAGGAAAATTCATCGCAAAGCCTCCATACTTCAGTGGAAACAACTACTCGTACTGGAAAAAGAGAACGATAATTTATCTCCAATCTGTAGATATTAAAGTCTTGTAAGCCATCAGAGTTAGAGCTACACTTCCCAATTCAGATAACGGAGAAGTATGGACTGATGCTGATAAAAGAAATGCACAAGTAAATGCTAAATCAAAACATCATTTGATCTGTGCATTATCTCCAAAAGAATATGAGAAAATATCCTACTATTCTACGAAAAAGGAAATGTGGGACAAACTACAAGTCACGTTTGAAGGAACGAATGAGGTAAAGAAGCATATAATAAGTCTTTTAGTGCATCAATATGAAACTATTGGCATGAAACAGGGAGAGACCATAAACGAATTCTTTGACCCAAAGGAATGAAGAGCTAAGGTGACAACTCTAGAAACAACAAAGGATATATAAACTATTTCACTTGACTGGCTATGAGGAAATCTAATGATCTATGAAACCGAGCTTAGGCGAGACAAAGGATACTCTTACAGAAAAGAAATGGCACTAAAAGCAACTGGTGAATCAAAGGATGATGAAAGTGATACTGAATTACAAATAGATGAGATGACGAGTTCAACTTTATGGTCAGAAAAATAAGCCCGCTTTTATAAAAAGAAGTTGATGAAGAAAAGAGAATGAAACAAGAAAGCAGGAAACAATAGGTTGCTATCAAAAGGTAGTAGCAGCAATAGCAATACACAAAACAATCAAATCATATATTATCACTGCAAGAAGCCTAGACACATAAGACCAGATTCTCCTCTTCTTCAAAAGGACAAGCTAGAGAACAGAAAAGCCAGAAAGCAAGTGATAACTACAGCTTGGTCAGATAAGGATTCAGAAAACTTTGAAGAAGAAGAATCAAAAGAAGTCAACAACGTTTGTTTTATGGCTGAATCAGGAGACAATGAGGTATATTATTCTGACTCTGATATTGAAGTTGGTGAATTGAAAAATACATATCATGAATTGTGTTAAGATATGGAGCCTGATATAATATTCTGGACTTTACACCAGGCCCAAGTTCGCGGATCCAACTTGTTAAGATGTGTTTGAAGAAACATGTTATGCCTCTTGTATTCTTTTCTCCGTGTGTATCAAAAAAAACATTCACAGTGAATAAAAAAACCCTAGCCGCCCGTGGACGTAGCCATATTTTGGTGAACCGCGTAAATCTGTGTGTTCGTTTATTTTCTGCACTATTCTTTGATTATTGTGATTGATCGTCCATAACAAAAATTAAGTAGATATAGTTTTTTTTTTTTCCGTTATCATCTCTTGTATTTAGTCACCAACCATTCCTTACGTACCCCAAAATCCATGGCAAAAACTCAGCTTCCTTAATTTTTTCTTCGTAAAACGGAGCATTGACAAAAGCATGAAGATTAGGCTATTGACAAAAGCACGAAGATTAGGCTTCGTTTAAGATTGGCTAGAATTAAAAGTAATAAGAGAGATAACGAACAGGTTTTGTCATTAGACGATTACCGTTGATTGATACGCTCAAATAGTTGCAATTAAGTAAAAAGTGGGTTTAGTGATGGAACCAAAAAAGTAATTTATTAGCATGCAGGGAGACAGAACACTGCCTTTGATTAGGAACAAAATCTTTGTTGCCTTGAGGACATAACAAAGCATACGTCTTTTCCCTTATGGGACAGAAATTGTTCATCTTTTATGTTTAGACCCTCCACATCACATGATAAAACTGGCGTTTCTTTTGGTCAACATTTTATTTGCCAAGCTGTTCCCTCTACAGTGAAGAGATTCATTCTTTGCAAAGCTGACAAGTAACACCAAGCTAGATTCATTGCTTCGAGCAAAAGACAGCCTCAAAAAAATGATGCCTTACCTCAAATTGAAACTCAACTTCATGGCTTCTGTTATATATTCTTATCAATTTCCCACTTGACATTTGTATTCACTAGTGTTTAAATCTATAACCAACAATTACTCGAGCCCCCGAAAGGGAAATTAAGCTCCTGAGCATCTGATGATGGAAGCTGTAGAACCAGAAAGCAGACCAGAAGCTGAGCACGTCGGTGCACGAATGGAGGAGAATCGAGTAACTTCAGATTCAAGTTCTAGCGATGAAGTAATTTCAGATTCTAGTTCCAGCAATGAAGACTACACAGCCATTATGGACACGCTATACTGGGCTGCAGTGGAAGGTAATTTCGATGCTTTCAAGGACTATGCTCATTGTCTTGACAGGCTTGTCACGCCAACAAAAAATACAATCCTGCATGTATATATCACAACTCGAGATTTACGCCGTCGAAAAAAGAAGACAGATCGATGGAAGCTCCTACGTAAGATTATACTGTCTCGTTTGATCAACCGTTTGCTTGAACTTACAATTGCTTTCTGTGCAATGGCAATTATCCTTCCTATGGCTTGTATCGGTGCTTGTATTATGCTATGTTTTGGAAAAAGGGATGGTAGAAATCGAGCTACTGTTTCTCATCAATCAACAGATTTTCTGGAATCTGTGCTTGAAAATTGCCCAGATCTAATATGGAAGACAAACATCAAAGGTGAAACTCCGCTTCACATTGCCGCCAGGCATGGCCACAAGGTCATCATCTTAGCTATGATTGGTCGATGCATGAAGGCTCACGGTGATGATTTGGAGAAGGGAGTAGGTGCAGCGAGAGAGTTGCTTGCCGTGGCAAATGTAAATAAAGACACCGCATTGCATGAGGCAGTTAAGTATAATCAACTGAATGTGGTATTGGCATTTACAAAGAAGATGTTTAACTTACCATATAGTGCTAATAAAGCCGGCGAGACCCCTCTATATCTGGCTGCAGAGAGGGGATTCGACGGAATTGTGAAGGCCATTTTACGATCTTGTCCGTCACCGGCTTCAAGTGGCCCAAATGGCAGAACAGCTTTGCACGCTGCAGTACTTCGCAACGACAGAGGTAATAACCCGACAAAAATAAGTACATCCGAAATTTTTAATTGTAAAAACAACTCAATGAAACGAAATTTCGCTCAATTTTTTAAGTATTGGTTTGTTATTTGTAGTTATCACAAGTTTACTACTAGAACATGAGGAACAAAAGAGGGCATTAACCAAAGCTGATGACGAAGGGTGGATTCCTCTTCACTATGCTGCCTATTATGGTTACCTTCCAATTGTGAAACAATTACTGGAAGCCAACGATTATTTGGCTTACGTTCCGACCACGACTGGACAGAAGATAGCCCTCCATCTCGCAGCAGTTAATCGCAAAGTAGAGGTAATGAAAGAACTTTCAAGTCAGTGTCCAGGTTGCTGTGAAATGGTTGACGAGAGAGGCTGGAATGTTGTTCACTTTGCTGCTGCGAGTAAAAAGAAAAAAACAGTTGAATATGTTCTTCATAATCCACTGTTCAGGAATCTTGTCAATGAGAAAAATAACGAAGGGAATCCACCATTGCATCAACTTGTAGCTTCTGGTTCCTATTTGAAGCTTGCTATTGATGACCCTCAAGTCGATCTGCAGGCGTTCAACAAGAGCAATCTCAGTTTTCTGGACATCATTTTTGATAGGGAGGGTGTTAAACTGGACGAGGTACGACCAGCCAACAAGTATGGTTTTGATACTTGATATAAAGATATCCATTGAATTGCAGGACAGTTTTATGCATCATAGTTGCTATTTACATCTTGTAGAGAAAATTTGCACGGCAACTCAAATACTACGGAGTCAGGCCAGGACAACGAATCAGGGCAGATGGTCCTCAGACAAGAAGTGATAGCTTTGAAAAGGTCACAGGAAACAAATCTAACAGGGTGACAGATTCTGATGCTCGGACACCAAACGTTGATAAGACTGAGCAAGAACATATTAAAGAAGCGAGACAGGCATATATGGTGGTGGCAACACTCATAGCAACAGTTGCATTTGCAGCAGGTTTCACCATGCCTGGAGGCTACCGACAAGACGGTAACCCTGAAGAAGGGAGTGCGATTCTCACAAGGCGATCAGCTTTTCAAGCATTCATTGTGATGGATACCGTAGCCTTCATGTACTCTTGTTGCGCAGTCTACTACCATCTTTATATGGCTTCAACCAAGGACGAGAAAGACACGAAGAAAATGTTCAAACGTGCCACAAAAATGACTACTGATGCGATGCTTGCTATGGTGATTGCGTTCATCACAGGCACGTATGCTGTTCTGGTTCATTTCTCGTCGCTTGCCATCGCTGTATCTGTTCTGGGTTGTTACTGCTTCTACTGCAGTGGAATTCAGGAAGTGACAAAGCTTATGGAAAAGAAAGCTGACTTTGTGGAGTATGAGACGTGGGCATCATTACCTTTCAGTATATGAAGCCCTGAAGTTCCTTATTGGGTAAATCAACTCTTATACTATGTTTTTTGCACTTAGAATGTGGATCATTTGATAGTGGTTATTTTTATAATTATTAATAATCACCAAATTTGTTTCTATTTATTATTAATAAGGCTAGTCTTTTTTTTTTAAATTCATATTATCATTTATAACCAAAAATCGACAAAAAATATTTTTTTTATAGATCTAGAATATCATTTAGCGATTATTAATAGTTATTATTATATTACAATAATATTTTTAATTTTTAAATTTATTTTTACTTGCTTCAAACTCTTTTTAATTTTTTCTTAACTTCTGTTCTTTTCTTAATCAACATCCATCTGAAAACTTCTTTATTAACAAAAGTAAGGAAAGGAATAAAAGTAAATTGAAAAAAGAACTAAAAAGCAAAAGTATAAAATGTAAAAAAATTCTATATCCTTCAAATACATTATACTCTAACGTGTACTATTTATTTCTATATATGTAAATATCCAAAGAAAATAAAATATATACTTTATCTATTTTTTTGTAATTGTTTGAAACTTCAAATGCTTCCTTCCAAATAAGATAAAAGCATTATTCAATGCTGCCCATTGCAGTACCAAATTGGCATTTTCCTTCTATTCTAAGTTGTTAAAGTTAAAGAGATTTAACAATAGACACTTTTTTATAATGAATAATTAATTCAAATAAATCGATCGATTAGATAAAAAATAGTAAAGTAAAACAGTAAGACGTCAAATTTTTCGCTTGCCTATTTTTTTTGGTCTAGACCAGGGTATCCACCGGTGAACTCAGTGACTAATCCCTTCGCTGGTTTGTAGGCACCTCACACTTGCCTATTTTTACATCTACGGAAAGTGGGAACGGAACGTTACTGAATTAATGTTAATAGAATTCTTACATACGAAAACAGTTTGACTCTTAAACTATTTGTGAACATCAAAAACTTTATAAGGGTTGATTAGAACTAATCAATTCCTTGTTAAGCTACTTCCAATTATTTTCTTAAAGTAAACCTAAACTTTTGCTATATGCACTCTATTTTTTAATCTTTTTTTGACTTTCAAAGTTAAGATAAATTATTATTGTTGTGTATAATTTATATATTAAGTGCAATTTGAAAATATCTCAAAAAGAAAACAAACATCTTTTAAAAGTTTTTGGGTGAACAAGAGAGTGTTTTATGGCATGTTCCCTTTTAAAAATTAAATGAGAAGGCACAGATTAAAGACTCCAATTAGTTGATGTAGCAAAGATTTTTTTTTAGAAGATACGGTGTATCACAGATCATATCCAAGTATGCTAAGAAGTAGAGAGATTCATGGCCTAAGAAACGGCCATGTCCTAGACCATATCTAGGAGTGCAAAGAAGTAGAAGGATCCACGATCTGGGACATAGGCATGGTAGAGCTTGTGTTCATGTTTTAAAAGAGAGTGAGATTCATAGCCCAGGACATAGTTGCTTCCCAAACCTTGTCTAGGATAACTAGCTAGAAATGTATATTTTAAACTTTGAATAGATTATAGGACCTATTAAAGTCATGTTTAAATTTATTTGGATTTAGTAAATTGGCTATACAAGTAAAATTGTATCAGTTAAATTTTGCATATATATATATATATATATATATATATGCAAGTACAATTTTGCATATATATATATATATATATAGAGAGAGAGAGAGAGAGAGAGAGAG
>JAOTBA010000009.1:544987-555479 GCA_025629845.1 Erythroxylum squamatum | reverse complement strand
CTTAATCAAGTCTATCTATCTTGTTATTATCAAAACATAAGTGGAATTAATTTTGTCAACCACCATTGGTCCAACAGTTGTATTGGAGTACAATTGATATTGCAAGGCACACCAGTGCAAGTGTATTTTTTCTTATTGGCTTTAGAAAGTTGTGATGTTGTGTTAGTTGCACAACGGTTACGAACACTTGGACCTATATTATGGGATTTTGGCAAAATGCAGATGCAATTCAATAGTGAAGGGAGAAAGGTGCAATTATAATGGTCAACTACCTTAGAACTCAAAGCTCTTCAAGGAGAAGTGATTCCTAGAACCCTCAGGCAAGGTCAACGTCGACGAATTCTCCTACAACTTTATGCAATTCGTTCAGATCCAACGAGGGACACAAGCCTTGAGTTAACACGCAATGATGCATTGAGCTCCTTACTTAATTTAGTGACTTGTTTGAAGCACCCACACCACCACGCTCCCAAGATTGTTGAATGTAAAAGCAGGCTACTTGTTTTACTCTAAAAACTGCAAGAATATGGGTCATTACTTGTAGTAAAAAAGAAGATATTATCCCACAGAGATTGTGCTAAGGTATCACTTAATTTAGGTTGTGCTTTGCTTAAGACTCAAATTCAAATAATAAAAACTGAAAAAATAAACTAAATCAAACAAAATAGCAACGACTAAATCATGTAACAAAAGTGCAGAAACTTTGATTTCAAGATTAAAGATTAGAGGTCACTTTTTCCCTATCTTGTCTTCCTCCTATCTTGTTGATTGAATTATGTCTCACCTAAGATGTCCTAATGTTTTACTCACCCTCTCTCAAGGTATAATCAAATATCCCTTACCAAATTAAATGGTATTGACTATGCATTCTCTCAATCTACAAAATCAATCCACCAATTTGACTAGTTATAAAATATCTTATGGGTAATCAACTAATTAGTTAAGATCTCTCTCTAACTAATCAATTAACTTAATAAATGCAGGTCTATAGGGTGCCAACTCTCATTGTACAACCCTAAACAATTTACCCAACTTAATTTCTCAATATATTGTAAGGTTTAAGCACAACATTTATCAAAAACATTCATTCATTAAAAACAAAAAAGTAAGAGTTCAACAAGTAGTTTAAAAGTAATCTCTACAATAAATTAAGCCACTTATAATAGAAACAAGTTCAACCACATCCATATTCTCCATTATACAAAACATACTGAAAACAAAACAAATATAAAACAAATACAATGGTAGCTTTCTTCCCTTTTTGTATCTGAAAATCTAGAAAAATGAAAGCTCTTGATTATCAGTCCCGATTCCCACCTTTTGCCCTAGAAGCTTGTGACTTTATGTGAATAGTCGAGAGAAAAATTTGTATGATGGCTGCTGCCTTTCAAAAAATGTGTAAGGAAGGCCTAGGGTTTTTTCTATTTAGGATAACCGAAAAGTCCCCTAAAAACTTGATTCTAGAAGTGTCCTCACTCCGTAATCAAGTTTTCAAGGGACTTTTCGGTCTTTTTGGACCCCGAAAAGGCCTTAGGTTATCCTAAATAGAAAAATTTTCAATGCATCGTGGGCCAATATTGGTGCTTCTATTAAGATTATGGCCAGCCTGTCACGATCGTGCGCCTATGTTTAGCCCGAGTTCCTTCTAAAACTCCTCTATTCTTAGATATTGACCCTGAAACAGTGGCAAACTCATCAAGGCACCTCTACTACACAACATTGAAGCTCAAAAGCATGCTCTAACCCATAAAACACGTAAAACACAAATATTTAATAAACTAACACAATTCTAACCTAAACACATGCTAAATAATCAAATTAACAACTAAACACACACCAAATTACCCACAAAAACATGATGCAATCTACAACCATCAACGACCACCAAATTCCACTCTAACCAGGAGCTGGTCCCATATGTGTTCGCAGGGGCGGATCTAGAAATTTTTTTGAGTGGGGGCAAAATTTTAATACGGAAAAAAAATTATTTTAAATGGGGCCAAAAATTTAATGGAGCAAAATTTAATTTTTTTGTGGGGGCAAAAGTTAAAATAATAATTTTTTTTGCATGAAATTTGTTGGAGGCTGTGGGGGCAACTTGCCCCCACTGTAGCTCTGTCCCTGTGTGTTCGACCTTACCGCTGTCCACATTTTCAAAAGGATGAGATTGAACGGTTAGTGGAGGATATGTTAATGTAAGGGATAATCTGCCCAAGGCAAAGTCCATTTTCTTCTTCAGTTCTGTTAATGAGAAAACATAATCGAACTTGGAAAAAAAATTAGAATTTAAAAAAAAATCATTAATAAAATAGAGGATTATATCAGAAGAAGTTCAATGTGAGCTAGACCCACTTAGGTCATTGAATAACCCTAGGTAAGCATACGACGACGTTAAGATCTAAAACACAAAGCATTACATTTTACAGAGTCATTTTACCATTTGGGTATAACAACTTGCTTCTTTCTCGAATCTTCTATCTCTTACTCGATTAGGGTAGATGATTGCAAGCTATAGGGCACTTAATCGTTTGACAATAAAAGATAAATTCCTAATACTAGTCATTGATGGATTATTGGATGAGCTACAGGGCGCCAAATTCTTCACAAAGTTAAACCTCAAGTCAAGCTATTTTTAGATCATGATAAGCATAAAGGACATGCACAAAACATCCTTTCAAACTCATCGTAGGCACTTTGAGGTAATGCCCTTCGAACTCTCTAATGCTTCTTCTACTCTTCAAGTCACTTATTAATGAGATTTTTAAGGCTCATTTACAATAATTCATTTTGGTATTTTTTTCGATGACATCCTGATATACAATCGAACTTAGGTTGAGCATGAGAAGCATGTTAGGATTGCATTTTATATTCTAAGAGCTCGTCATCTTGTAGTTAAAAAAAGAGAAATGTCAATTCGGCCAAACCCAAGTCCAATACTTGGTTCATGTCATTTTTTATTGTAAGTTTATTGCAATGGTGGATTGGCCGAAACCTACTACTATGAAGGCCTTGCGATTTTTTTTAGACTAACTGGATATTATTGTAATTTTATTGCAGGTTATGGGAAAATTGCAGCACCACTGACAACCATGTTGCAAAAAAGGAAGAAGCTTTTTCTTGGACTCCAGATGCAGACAAAGCATTTGAGGCATTGAAGCAAACCAAGAATTGGGCCCCGGTTTCAGCATTGCCTAGCTTTGACCTTTCATTCATAGTAGAATGTAAAGCATCTGGAAATGGGTTTGGTGCTTTCCTCATGCAAGAGCAGCGGCCAATTGCAATTTTTAGCATTGCTTTTAAGGGAAAGAACCTTTTGATATCTATCTATGAGAAGGAGCTGAAGGCATTAGTTTTGGCAGTTAAAAAATAGTGATCATATTTAATGGGTCGTCACTTTGTGGTGCGAACAGATCAGCGAAGCCTCAAATTTCTTTTGGAGCAGTGAATAACAACTAAACCATAACAAAAATGACTGATAAAGTTAATGAGGTATGATTTTTTAATTGAGTACAAGAAGGGGAAGAACAATGTCGCACGAGATGCATTATCACGAAGGGAGGAAATTAATGCCATCTCAAGCCTTTTGCCGTAATGGTTAGATGCTGTCAAAGTTGAAAACCAATCACACCTAGAGTTACAGCAAGTTCAACAGCTGCATGAGCAAAGAAATGGCTATCGGACTAAGGATAATCGAGATGGTATTATGTTCTTTAAGGGACAAATTTACCTCCTCTCAAATTTAGAGTTAATTCCTGTCATTCTCCAAGAAATACATGGCAGTAGGCATGAGGGATTTTACAAGACTTTCCACAGAGTAGGGGAAATTTTTTTATTGGAAGCAAATAAAGAAGACACTAACAAATTACATCAAGTAATGTAATGTTTGCCAACCTCACAAAGTCAACCACCAAATGTCAGTGAGCCTTCTTTACCCATTACCTATTCCTACATAGGTATGGACTCACATCTATATGGATTTTGTTGATGAACTACCCCCATCTTAGGGAAAACAGTTATCTTTGTAGTGGTGGCCCGACTGTCTAAGTATTCACACTTTATTCCATTAGCACATCCTTACACTGCACCAAAAGTGGCACAAGCAAAAAATGAATTCAAACTCCATGGTATGACGGGATCTACTGTGTGCAATCGTGATTTCCACTTTTTAAAGTGTTTTTGGAAGGAGATTTTTAATATATAGGGGAATAGTTTCAACTATAGTTCACCCTATCACCTACAAATAGATGGACAAGCCGAAGTCATGAACCAAACTTTGGAGATGTACCTGCATTGTTCACTAGTTCTAGGCCTCATGAACGGGTGCAATGGCTTCCTTGGGTTGAATTTTGCTATAACACAAGCCTACATGCTTCTACTTGCAAAATCCCTTTCAAGGTGGTATATGGCAGGTCACCCCCCATTGTACTTACTTGTGTACTAGATACGACGAAAGTTGATGTTGTAGATCAAACATTGCAAGCAAGAGATCAAATAATTTGAGACTTAAGGTCTCAACTCCAACAAACTCAAGCTAGAATGAAATCTACATATTATAGAGGCAGAGTGGAAAGGGTATTCGATGTTGGAGATAGGGTCTATCTCCGTCTAAAGCCATATCGCCAAACATCCTCAGCGTTGCCTTGGTCACAAAAATTTTCTCCACAATTCTATTGGCCTTATCCGGTGCTGGAGCGAATTGGAGTTGTTGCTTATCACTTGGACCTACCACCAGGAACAAGAATTCATCCTGTGTTTCATGTCTCCCTTCTCAAGAAACAACTGAGTGCTCGTAATAAGGTTGACTCAAGCCTACCAATTGTGTCAAACGATTTGGGATTACTGCAACCCTAACCAGTGGCAATTCTGGACAGTCGCAAGAAAGGTCGTAATTATGAATTACTTATCCATTGGCAATGTCTCCCAGCAACAAATTTCTAGATGTTTTACTAGTTCTTAAGGACAAGGATTTTTTCATCAGGGATGGAACGTCAAGTGCCTATATTATGGTTCTTTAGATTGTCATACGTGTCCATATTGTCTCTTTGGGCTTCATTATTGTTTTATTCACTTGAGTCAGTGAAAGTAGTGCAGTAGTGGGCTGTTGAGCTATTCTTTAGTTACCTAATTTTAGCTATTTATTTGCTACTTTTTAGTGTAACTGGTTATCTGATATGAATCAGAATCATGTGTTTAGGATTATAAGTTTATAAATTCCATAGGTCATGAGTAATAAAGGATCACAAAAAGTTCCAAAAACTTGACTCTTTGAGTTATACTGTATTTTTTCCTTTCTGCTAGTATTTGACTAGCAACATAGCTCGGGGAAGAGGGAGAGGTCAACGAAGGGATTGGGGTCATAACACATGCTCATCGGTGCAGCCACAGGTAGACTTTACGCAAATATAATAACAAGAACAATGAAGAATAGTTATATTTCACACAGTACAACGGTGTCAAAAGATGAATCTGGTAAAGAAAATTGTATACCTTATGTTAACATAGTGCTGGCCCCTGAGTATCAATTTCTCTTGTGTAAAAGGAAAAAGGGTTTTAACATATAGGACTTTTTGCTAACTTTCGAGGTTTCAAGGCAAGGAATTATATTGAACATTTTGCTAATTCTGAGGATTTAGAAGGTCCAAGAAATGCTTTGCCATAGGCAATAGGCAGTGACAATAATTTCTTAGCCTTGTTAACATAAGCTCGTTTTGTAAAATTATCATAATCATTAGCTTCAATGGCGTCTAGTATCTGCCGATATAGCAACAGAGATGCCCATACTGGCCATCGGCTAGCAGCATTCAGCTCTGTAACGCCCTTCTCAGCTGCATCAAAGAACATTCGTGCACGCTTTATTTGTCCCTTCATGAAACTCCGCCACTTGTTGGTCACTTTCCCGTTGAATATGTCATCATCAGAAAGACCAGCTTGTGCTAGCTCATCCAGCGGAAGATATATTCTTCCCCTTCTAGCACTGAGAAACAACAAACCAGCTAATCTGAGTATTTATCCAGTTGAGGAATCAGGAGACAATTGATGAACTCAAATATAGATATCTAATCATTTTGTCTTAGGAAATGCTTTCAACCCCATTGCTGGGTCGCATTATAAGAATACTCTTTTTTCTCTTTGAGGATCCAGCGTGATTTGCCTGTGAAGTTTGGATAAGAAACTTACTCCTCTCCGACATCTCTGAGTATGTTGGTGAGTTGATTGGCTATTCCAAGTGCTAATGCAGCATTGTAAACACTTTCTGTTGTAGCCTTAGATTCAGGTGCTATCCCCATTACAGGAACAGTCATCAGCCCCACTGTCCCGGCAACATAATAACAATAAAGGTAAAGGTCATCAAAGTTCTGATATCTTGATTTTATCAAGTCCATTCTCATTCCTTCTACCATGTCCTTGAAGGGCTGCCAATATTCAGACAACCAGTTCGCTCAGGAAGTTCTCAACACTAAACAAAAGTAGGAAAGCATGTCTTTTTAGGCCCATGTTTTATGTTTACCTGTATATCAACAGGGTATTTTGAGACTGTATCTGATAGAGCAGCGTCAAACATATCATATGGGCGACCTTCGAAAACGTCATTCAATCTTTGCTCCCATCTGTCAAGGGCTTTGGGTGTAATATGAGACGCATTGGGGCCATCTACAAGCTCATCAGTCCTCCTGCACCAAACTGTGGAACAATATAAAAAACCAGCGACTTCAAAGCTTTAGACAACTTTTTCAAGGAGGAGACAGACACTTCAAAAGATGAAAAGTTCTCTCGCAACATATGGCTTTAGTCAAGTCAGATGCAGCAATATAATTTATCAAATGAATGAGATGGAATCCAGAGAAAGCAAGCTATCAAAGGTAAGTTAGGATAGCTTTTAAGTTTCGGGGTGCACCTGTTATAGTAGAAAAAAAACATCTAGCAAAGTAGGTTTAGAAATAAAATTCTACTCAAGTTTCATGGATTTATTGTCTCCCAAAACTTCTGCAGACTAGCCATGAATTATGCATCTTTAACATATCAAGCAAAATCCACATTCATCCAGACGATGGAAATGCCATTTGAAATGTTACGTGATCATCACAAATTCTATTGAAAACCAGAATATGCTTTACTCAACGTCCATATACAGAAAAAAAGAAAGAATCCTGAAATATACATACCATAAATAGACCAGACGGCTCTCCTCCGTTCTGGAGTCATAAGCAATGTCCCTAGAATTGAAAATAACAGGTAAGAAAATTAATATTGGAATATCCATTTTGCAAGATTAGTTCTTCCAGAATTACCAAAAGCATGCAATGAGTCCCAGCAGAAATTGGACACTTTGCGAATCGTACGTTGCTTGAGAACAGGTCAAATATTTTTCACCGTGCAACAATGGAGTCCAACCCACATCAGATTTCGGGAATATTTTGCGACTTTTAATATCAATTAACAGATTTGAGCACATAAATTAAAGATACTAGAAAATCCCAATCTTCACTTCACTTCACCAGTAAGTGTTGAAAGTAATAGTAGTATAGCTGCGATGCTCTGATAATTGATCCCTATGTTCCGGGTTTTGAACTAGCAGCCCAAGGATCATTAGCCCCAAGAAAGAGTTTGTAATAAGTAAACGAAAAGTTTATGGACACAACAATTAATTAAAAGAAATTCAGTAAGCTTTTGACCCGATGCCCATGTGCAAGTGGTGCCCTTTTGAAAAAGTTTTTAACGTTATCAGATTCTTGTTTACTGCAAAAATGATTTCTTTTATGCTTGAAAAGGTTAAATACAAGAATAAGAACAAGCATGTTGGTCGCACATCGTAAACCAAAGAACAAGGGAGAGACAGAGGATAAAAGAGCAAGTACCCAAGTAAAAAGTCTTGGCATACTCCGCACAGACCTCACCACATCTATCATAAGCCTCTTTTAACAGATCCCAGTTGGACATTCCTTCCAGTTCCACATCTAATAAACTTCTCTCTCCTTTTTGTTCTTTCACTAAAGCAGCTTGCTTCAACACAGCCTCATAAACCTTATCCTCTGAAGATCTGACTGGGTTTGCCATTGCACCGGAAAAGGCCCAGACCCCAGAACAAAATCTCAGTGTTGATGAGCAAAGTTTAGACCTTCCCAATTGTTTCCCACTTTTCGGTGTCAAACTAAAAAGACTAGTTCCAACGGCATTCTCTTTGGGACTAATCACCCAAAGAAGTACACCAGCCATATATCTCACCAAAAAAAAAAAAAGAACTGTAATTTACGATCCCTTTTCAGAACGACCCTGGTTTTTGTTCAAAAGGTATTGTTTTTCTATGTGAAAAACAGTCCTAGCGGTGAGGAGAGCAATGGAAGGCCAAAGTAAAGTTGTGGAGTGTGAGAAATCTGGTTTCTTTGCTGTCTCCTAGCTTTGCTTTTATTGCTACTTGCCTGGGGTGGCCAGCACGAATTCACCACTAGCCAATAGCCTTCATTTGTTGCATTACATGTAATCCAAGTTACACGTTTTATAGCTAAGGTTGATGATAAGAGTGCTTCCTACAAAAGGATATACTTCTAAGTTCTTACCAGAGGAGAAAGACAAATAGAAATTACCTTTAAAATAATACTCTCAACTTAAAATATGTAACACTCAGCAAAAATATAATTATTTTCATTTTCTGCTAATATTTTATTGGTGGATTTAAAATAATCGAAACTTTCAAAAGAATTTATTTTTAATATAAAATTAAAGCACTAACCACTAATTAAAATCGCAAGAATTAGCCTTTAGGAATATACCCTATGGACGGGACCTCTGTTCGATAAAAATTTAGGCTACAAAAATTAGACAGACAGATGTAAGAGAAGATCTGGCGTCCCCACAGCCATTCCTTTCTCATCTCATCCTAAAGGACTCTCTGCCTCTTGCTTTTGCCCTGCCCAACTCCACGCCACATCATAAATTACTTGATTTTCAGAAATATCAAGTCATTCATATTTTGGCATGTATTGTATACGAGAACAATATGTTCATTTCTTAGACTTCAGAAATCATACCATATAGCCTTCACAGAAAGTTCAGATCCTCTGTCTAATATTATGGTGTTTTATTGTGTCCAATAAATCTCAACAATTAATTTATGTGGATTCTGCATGGGACCCACGTAAATCCCGCAAAATAAATAACTGAGATTTTATAAGACAGAATAAGACAGAGTAAAACTGGACAAAAGATCTGCACTCCTTCACAAGCTATAAAAATTATAACTAAACATGACATAAAAATTATTGGAAGCAATAAGGCATAAAGCTGCGTACTAAACTTTCTCAAATCTCCCGTTTCGGTGAAACTCTTATTAGATGTTGTTGCATACAAGTCGAGTCGAGGTAACAGAAAAGGCAATTTACAAATTCATAAAGTTCTATGTTAAATTATACAATCAAGTTCTGAAATAAGAGATGATCATCTTTAACTATCTATGCTTTGTTTGATGGATGAATACTATGGGAAAATGCATTTGGCAAAGAAGTCATCTTACTCTGCAATAACATAACCATTTGCATGTAAAGAGAATCTTTCATGATTCAGACTAACCACACCATAACGATAGGGTTTTTCAAAGAAAAAGAAAAGGTTTAAGGTTTTCGAATAGTTTTGAACTTCAAGCTTTTCCCTTTCCATTGACAAGCACTAATAAACAAAAGAAAAGAACACTAAAGGCCGAAATGGTCAATTACATCTTATTCGGTATCATCTTGAAGAAGTATATACCACAGGACAGGTGGGGACTGAAAAAGAGCAGGCTCTTGATCCTTCTTGTGCATTTGGCTGATGTGGCCAATTTCCGGTGTCAAATTCAATCAGTTCAGATTGTGAACTATGGCCACTGCGTCACTTTCACTTTTGTTACTTTTGTGATAAAAGAAAGAAGACCGTATGTCATTGTTTTGTCCATTGCAGTGAGGACTTTACTTCAAAACATTACTGGTGTGGACGTGATTCAGATTAGTGGTGGTAGAATATCGAAGAACTGGAACTGCAGAAATTGAAAGAGGGCATCGTATTTCACGTGCGTGATCACAACACCACTGAAAGAGGCAAGTTGAATAAAAAGTGTTGTTGTAACAAACGCAAGAGTATTTCTTCTTTTAACATGAGACTTGGAAGGTTTAACTAAGAATATGTGATGTGTTATCCTTTTCCAATTTCTAAGTAGCAAAAGGAACATAGAACCCGACTACTAGATTAATACAGTATAGTAGTTACGATTGATAGCTACTCTGTAGTGCTTCCGTGAGCTTTATAATCTTCTGGACACAAAATAAGAAAAGCGCATGTGCATCAAGTTATCACTTTCCACGACACCTATCAATGTTTTAAATTTTGAGCCGGACATTAAATCGGTTGAAGGAAAGGTTTAAAGTTTAGAGGTTCAACGGGTAGTGAACCGCTATAAAATCGGTATATAATAAATAAGAAGTAAAACTTATAAGAATAAGTAAAAATAAAATATTTTATTGAA
>JAOTBA010000009.1:441136-453679 GCA_025629845.1 Erythroxylum squamatum | reverse complement strand
TATGCGACGTTTTGTTTAATAAAACGATGCGATTCCTATTTGGTGACGTTTTATCGATAAAACGTCGCAAAAAAGTTGAGCTTTTTGTGACATTTTTTAAACGTCACAAAAAGTCTTCACAATTTGTGACGTTTTTTCAATAAAACGTCGCGGATTGTATATTATTCTTGTAGTGTCTACAAGTACTTTTTTTTACTATTGCTTTGAGAAATATCAAATTGTAGAATTTCATGTGTTTCAAAATTTTGGTCGTTCAAGCTTGTTTTCACGCTTAGATCAATAAATATTAGATAAAATCCAAGCCTTAATGATTTCTGATAATGAAACTTAATTGTGGGTTTCTTTAATTTTGATTGCTACCTAAACCAAACAATCCCTTTAGGATAAAAACTCCTTGAAGGCTTGAATACAGATCTTCAGTTTTTTTCCAACCTTTTCAAAGTTTCCTCCTCCTTATTCTTCCAAGCTTGGAAACATATAAAGTAAGGCTTTTCTTTTCTTTGAATGAGTCTTTGATTGTTTTACCCTTAATTATCATACTGTAGAAATATTTGATTAGGATATCTCTTGGTATGAGAGCCACCAAAAGCAATTTAATAATTTATAAAAATTAATTAATTAACTTTTACTTATATTAACAATTATTATTTTACATTTTTATCTTGTAAATCTATTATACTTAATTTGAAAACAAGCTCTTTACTAATTAGGAGTAAAGCTGTGTACTACTGAACTTCTTTAGACCTGCGTATCAGCGAAATTTTTAGTAGATTGATATTATTATTGTTGTTCTTGTTGTAATCTATTATACTCCATGCAAGACTAATTAATTTTTTTCGCTTAGCAATTTTTGTACCTTATTTGTTTATTAGCATAAGTTAGGAATGACATTTGGCTGGGTTGGGCCTGGGTCCACCCAGGCTTTGAGACCCAATCAAGCCTGAGGCAGCGGGTTGAGGCCATCTTTGCTTGACTATTTTTTAAAATTAAAATATAAAACATCTTTTTGCTTATAAGATCGAGCCTCGATTTGGGTCGGGCATGAGCAACCTGAACTTGAGCCCTGCCTAAGGGCCAGGTTCAGTCCAGGCTGAGTTACCATTCGTAATATAAGTGTCACTGCTAATTAATTTTGATGGATTTAGTTTTAGTACTAAATGTTTTTCTTTTCTACTTTATAGATTTGATTGGCTATGCCATTACTAAGAAATTATTACTCTTAACAAATAATCTATAATTTTGTTGGTTAATAATAAAACTCAATCAAATTAATATATTATTTTAAAAAATATGAATTATAAAAAATTAAGAAATTAATAATCTTATGTACTAGTATTATTAATAAATACAAATTTTGTGAAATAATTAATTGATTATTTTATTAAATTAATCAAGATAATACTATTTTATTAATAATATTAAATATAATATTGAACAAAAGGATAAGAACTTTCACAATTTGATATATTAATAATAAAATCAATTAAATTAATTATTGTGAATTATAAATTATAATGATAAATTGACCATCTTATTTAACTTTTTAATATAAATATAAATATGCAAATATACTAATTTAATAACTTGATTAAATTAATAAATTAATATATGAGATATATACCATACTTATAATCTGGATAATTCTTAAATAGCCTCCTATTGTTCATCTTAATTTGTTTGTTAATATTTTTAATGAAAAAAAAAGGTTAAAGAGTGTGATATGTAAAAAATATTAAGTATAAATGTTTATCAAGAGATTTTTAAATTTTTGGTAAAAATAGGAAAATCACAGTAGACATGAAAGTAATTACAGAAATATAAAATAATTATATTAATTATTTATAGGAATAGAAATGTAAATTTTAATCCGGTCTAACCTAATTTTAGCTGAGATTAACAAGACCACGAGCTAAATTATTCGACCCGACCAAACTAGAGCTTAGATCGGGTTGAGTGTGGGATGACTCAGCCGAACCTGTTACTTGACCTGAATATCAAAAACAACATTTGGGTGTAAACCCCGAGCTTTTATTTTTTAAAAAAAATATTAAATGGGCAGAGATGGTCTTACCCGTCTTAGACCATCCCTGCCAATGGCTGAGCTACGGGCGGCTCATTGACATCGCTATATGAGAAATATAATTACTGAACTCACATGAAAAGATGAAGCAAAAAGAGGAGGGCGGAAGCACTAAGCAGCGGGGAAAAGAAAAAAGAAAAGAGAAATACATTGAATGAAGGGGAGGAGGAAGTTTGGTGTACTGGTGACAAACATGGGCTCACACCCAAAACTACCAGGTACGAGGACCAACCAACCAACCAAACCATCTGGGTGATTATGTGTGGAATGGTGGTAGGTGGTAGGTGGTAGGAATGAATTTATTTATAGCCTCAAAGGACACGTCTTTCTCACAACTGATTTACCAAGGGAGGTATCCACACACCCCCAACTACCGTTACTGCTACTACTATCAAACTTCCTGCTAACTTCCCTTGTCGAAGATATCCTACTCCTGATCTTCATATGGCCCAAGAAGTTGTAAACCCGGAAGAGCAGGTTTCCCAAATTTCGACTTTTTATTACCAAAGATTCATTCTTTGGTTTCTGTGATTTAAATGTGTAGTCTTTGTAATTGCTGTTTAGGTTGTTCTTGGAGAAGAAGTAGAAAGAGTTAGGCTGATCACGTTGAACAGACCACGTCAATTAAATGTCATTTCATCAAAAGTGGTATGTTTCACGTTCCCTACCCCACCCACGATTTTATGATTCCTTGTATTCCATGTTGTTTCTCTCTTTGATGACAGGTTTCTCTGCTCGCCGAGTTCCTAGAGAAATGGGAAAAGGATGACAAAGCAGAGCTTATACTAATAAAGGCTAGTTTTAATCTACTTTTCGAATCCATTTCCCTTTTTTGCTATTTTGGGAATGAGTTCGTTTCTGGATATCTTGCATAGCTATATTAAATACCCTCTCTCCATGCCATCTTCTATGTGTAATCCAGTGAGAAATTCCTAGAGATGCTTAAAGTCCATAATGGTGTTTTGGAGCTTTATGCAGGGTGCTGGACGGGCATTTTCTGCTGGTGGGGACTTGAAAATGTTCTATGATGGAAGGGCATCAAGTAATTGCTATGTCTCAAGATGAACTATTGCATTCTTGTTTTACTGCACCTTCAACTATTCTTCTTTCATCTATCATAAGCCTTCCCAGATGTTCTAAAAATGAAATTTCCAGTTTTAGTATTTGTATTTACGAAGGATCTGTTGATGCGTTGGTTTAATGCAGAAGACTCTTGTCTTGAAGTTGTTTATAGAATGTACTGGCTTTGCCATCACATTCACACATACAAAAAAACTCAGGTACCACATTGGACCGTACATCATACTTAAAGTTCTTATGCCCTTTAATCATACAGGATACGTTCCTATAAAGTTCCATTTTTTTATTCCACGCAAAAGGATACCATTGGATGAGCAATTTCAATTGAATTAACAGGTTTCTCTTGTCCATGGGATTGCAATGGGAGGAGGTGCATCTCTAATGGTCCCAATGAAATTCTCAGTTGTCACGGAGAAAACTGTGCGTAATGAGTCCTTGTTTGGGCATATATAGTCAGTATATCAATCTCTGCACAATTAACACTAAATCTTTCTGTTTTACTTGATGAATGAAAAGGTATTTGCAACTCCAGAAGCAAGTATTGGATTTCACACTGATTGTGGTTTCTCATATATTCTTTCCCATCTCCCTGGGCATTTAGGTGAGTCTTCGATCAGTAGAATAATGTTGGCATTGTTAGAACATGTCACATGTCGCATGACACACTCTCTTTTCATCTTATTTATTTGAAAGGTTCATTTCATCTTATTTTAATTAGTCTAAAGTTATCCTTACCTGATAATGTTTGATGCGTTATAAATTTTGGACTGACTTTCTTTAGACACAATCATTCTACACCTGCATGCTATGAAAAGAAACCTACTGGAGAGAGAAGTGTATAGACTGTAAGATATATGACTAATATCCTGTCTTGCTACCACAGGGGAGTTCTTAGCCTTAACAGGAGCAAGGCTGAATGGTAAGGAACTAGTTGCAACTAAACTTGCTACACATTTTGTTCCATCTGAGGTAAATTCACATTGCATCTTATTATGTGTTTTATTTATTACTCTTACATTTAGTTTTACTTGTTTGCTGCCTTTGTGCTTCCACAAGCTTTGAGGTTGTTGCTATTGATCTTGGGCACCTTTCTTGTTTGAATCAGCCTTAGTGCTAAACTAGCACTTGATTTGTCATGTGTGTGAAACCAAATAGGAGGAGCCAAGAAAATGTCCTGCTTATCGGAAATGAAATTAATCTTGACATCTGTTAGATATGGAGTTGACTAATTAAAACTGTGCATGTTATTGAAGCTTATGTGTGTTCCCTGTATTAAAATGATGATATAATCACCTTTCAAAAAGAAAAATAAATGATGATATTATCACTTCATCTCTGAGGTTATATGTAATTAGAATATCGCTGCATTCGAAAACATAGATCAAATGTAGCATGTTTCGACAACCATCTAAAAGTCATGAAGATGGCTCTTTTGGGATGATTTCAGAAGCAAATAGATTTGTTCTGGTTATACATTTAGTTATATTCAAAAGAACTGGATCATTTTGTGATTTAACAATATGGCTCATGGCTGTAACAATTTAAGTGACAGCATAGAGTAATTATACTGGATTTTTCATCTTTGGTTTTCGACATTGTAATAGAGGTGACATTTGGATTCTGCTTGACTACATATTTGAAAGTATGATGTGATTAACTTTTCGATGTTTCAGAAACTGCCTGAGTTGGAGAAGCGTCTGATAAGCTTGAACTCTGGAGACGAGAATGCAGTCAAATCAACAATTGAGGAATTCTCTGTGGATTTTCAAATTGACGAGGAAAGTATCTTGAAGAAGTAAGCAAAAATCAACTTGAAAACAAATGTGCTGTTTGATACCGGTTCATATTACTAATTTGGTTTACTTCACTCAATTTAAACCTTGATATTGGTGTTCAACTTTCAGGCAGACAGTAATTGATGAATACTTTTCTAAGGAGAGTGTGGAAGACATCATCTTATCATTTGTAAGTTCCTCCCATTCTTCCCTTTTGTGTTTCTTTTCCCTCATAAAATCCTGATTGTATTTTGTATCGCGCAGGAAGCTGAGGCAAGCAAGCCTGGAAATGGATGGATAGGTGCAATACTGAAAGGGTTGAAGAGATCATCCCCAACAGGATTGAAAATCACACTCAGATCGGTATGGCTTCAGTGAAAATTAATCACAGAAGTTCATACCTGATGCTTCTGCCTCTAAACTATATGATTGGCCATGCATGATTCATTCTGCTTTTTGGAGTTTTAACTTGTTACTATTTGGTCTCACAATTTAAAACACAAAATATCTTTCAACTTGAGGGCTAATCTTTGAGATATATGAAAGGATGCACATTGTATTAAGATCAAAATAATTCGTTTTTACCTTTCAGTTGGATGCTTATTGCATTGTGCCTTTCTGTTTGACTTGAACGAGCAAAGTTGCTTGACTACGAACTTATATATTTCTTCCGTTTTTTATGTTGTGGTATGAACATGTTTGACGAAGTGTCTTATGTTAACTCATGAATTTCAGTTCTGTTGAGGGATATTTGATTATGGAACTAGAGTTTTGGTTTGTCATCATTAATTTCTCTTTACATTTTTTTTGAAAAGCCTGTTTTTCTGACAACATGCACTTGGACATTTCACCGGTCGTTGTATGTTTTTTTTTCTATTATGCCTCAATTAAATTTCCTGAAAATTTTCCAGATTCGTGAAGGAAGGAAGCAAACGCTGGATGAATGCCTCAAGAAAGAATTCAGGTTGACAATGAACATACTAAGGGAAACTATATCTGGAGATGTCTATGAGGTATTTTGGCACACCATGTATAATTTGAAACAGACCTTTCCTGAAAAGCAAAGTGACTTCTGGCAGCAAACTTACTGACATCTGAAATTGTTAAATTTTATTGTAAAGGGAATCAGGGCTCTTACCATTGATAAGGATAATGCTCCAAAGGTATCATCTTTGTATCTGTTTCTTTGTTGTCTGTGTCGGATTCTCTTCCATATAAGCAAAGCACTAGTTCCCTATGCTCAAATTAGCTGTTAAATCCTAGTTATATCTCCTATATTTGCTGTTGTTTCTTCATAAACTTTAATGTATAGCATATATGTGATATAATTGATTGATTACACATGAAGCCTTCTACTTTTAGCCGTCATTTTCTCTGATCATCTGACTTATTATTCTGAAGTGGGACCCGCCGAGTTGCAATGAAGTGAAAGTGGACACTGTGTTTCAGCCTTTCGAACAGGATTTAGAACTCCAGATTCCGGACAAGGAAGAACACAGGTCAGTGTATGTGGTTTTGAACTTAGGTTTTTCAACTTCTGTGTCACTTGTTAATCAAGCTTGTGGAAATCAGTATTCCGTCTAAAATGGTATGGAAACACGAGCATTTTCCAGTCCATTATGGTGCAAATTTTTTTTTCAAACAAAAGTTGTGTTCCTGTCAACACTAAACGATAAGAATGTCAACTGGACAATGTTGCAGGTGGAGTGGGAAATTTGAGAATACGGTGTATGCAGCTTCAGGCTGATACAGAGAGCTGGAGATTGAAGAAAGAAGCTGAAGTTAAGATGAAAGACGGAATGAAACAATGCTGCGTGGTATATGTAACAAGTAGTAAATAAAAGGACTCTGTAGTAAGTGTGGACGTGTAAGAAGGGGACTTGAGGAAAGCCAACGGCTATGCAATGTAACAAATAACGAGTATTCAATCTAAGCTTCCTCTCCCAAGCTACTTCTTCTCTCTGATTTTCTTCATATTTTCTACAACCTAGCTGTTACTGGTAAACCTTAAATTTGATTCATGATTAGAAGTATTTGTTATCGTACGAAAGTGGTATCAGAGTATTGATTCTTGGACGGAAATTAATACGGACGAGGAGAATTGGCGGAAGGGATCAGCTATTAAGATGTGCGAAGATTGGAGGAAAACTTGAGTAATCGGATTAGACGCAGAGTATGGGAAAACAATTGAAGAAATGAAATTGTAGCTACATATAGAGAGGTGTCAATCACAGAATGATGAAGACAGGAGGGTAATTGTTTAATCAACTAAGACACTTGTTATAAGGAATGAGTTCATACCAGAGTACGTAAGTTCTTTCCATAAATGAATACCTTGATTCTTATTGATTGAAGCTCTTACTCAGGTAATGGATGACTTTCTCTTATCTTTTAGTTTCATTACATTGTCCCACACGATGAATTTCATTTCTATGGTTAAATAGAATCTACACACCCAAACTTTATACTCAACTACATTATTTGTTCATTATACTTCGAGCATAGTCTATACTAGAAAATAACAAGTTTCTTCTTTCCCATAAATGAATACCTTGGGGAAGGCACCTTTTCCTTTCATTTGCCCATCAATTATCATATATCATCCCTTGCATTCTCAACTTCCTCTCTCGCCAGGTCCCCCCTACATTTATTAATAGATTCGCCAAATCCCAATGTCTATTGGACTAGCAATGGATTCAACTCAATGCATAGAATATCCCCTACTTTATATTGTCTCTGTCTCTATTTATAACTAAGCATCTTCTACTCAAAACGACGAAAATAAATGCTTATTGGGGTTCTTTAACCTACCGCCTGACAACTCAACGCATAAAATAGGTCCAATTTTATACTGTTTCTGTCTCTATCTATTGCAAAGCATCTTCTATTCAAAATGACGAAAATAAATGCTTACCGGTCCTATTTTATACTGTCTCTGTCTCTATTTATAGCTAAGCATTTTCTACTCAAAACGACGAAAATCAATGCTTATTGGGGTTCCTTAATTTGCCACCTGACAACTCAATACATAGAATAGGCCCTATTCTATACTATTTCTGTCTCTATTTATTGCTAAGCATCTTCTACTCAAAACGACGAAAATAAATGCTTATTGGCCCTATTCTATACTGTCTCTGTCTCTATCTATAGCTAAGCATCTTCTACTCAAAACGACGAAAATAAATGTTTATTGGGATTCCTTAATCTGCCGCCTGACAACTCAACGCAAAGAATAGGTCCTATTCTATACTGTTTCTTTCTCTATCTATTGCTAAGTATCTTCTACTCAAAATAACGAAAATAAATGCTTATTGACCCTACACTATACTATCTCGGTCTCTATCTATAGCTAAGCATCTTCTACTCAAAACGATGAAAATAAATGCTTATTGGGGTTCTTAATCTACCGCCTGACAACTCAACTCATAGAATAGGCCCTATTCTAGGCTATCTCTGTCTCTATCTATTGCTAAGTATTTTCTACTCAAAACGACGAAAATAAATGATTATTGGCCCTATTCTATACTTTTTCTGTCTCTATCTATAGCTAAGCATCTTCTACTCACAACGACGAAAACAAATGCTTATTGGGATTCCTTAATCTGCTGCCTGACAACTCAACGCATAGAATAGGCCCTATTCTATACTGCCTCTATCTCAATCTATTGTTAAGCATCTTCTACTCAAAACGACAAAAATAAATGCTTATTGGGGTTTCTTAATCTGCCGCCTGACAGCTCAACGCATAGAATAGGCTCTATTCTATACTGTCTCCGTCTCTATCTATTGCTAAGCATCTTCGTATCAAAACGACGAAAACAAATGTTTATTGGCCCTATTCTATACTGTATCTGTCTCTAACTATAGCTAAGCATCTACTACTCCAAACGAGGAAAATAAATGCTTATTAGGGTTCCTTAATCTGCCACCTGACAACTCAACGCATATAATATACTCTATTCTATACTGTCTTTATCTCTATCTATTGCTAAGCATCTTATACTCAAAACGACGAAAATAAATGCTTATTGGCCCTATTCTATACTGTCTCTGTCTCTATCCGTAGCTAAGTATCTTCTACTCAAAACGACAAAAATAAATGCTTATTAGGATTCCTTAATCAGCCGCCTGACAACTCAACGCGTAGAATAGGTCTTATTCTATACTGTTTCTGTCTCTATATATTGTCAAGCATCTTCTACTCTAAACAACGAAAATAAATGCTTATTGACCCTATTCTATCCTATACTGTCACTGTCCCTATCTATAGGTAAGCATCGTCTACTCAAAATGACAAAAATAAATCCTTGTTGGGGTACTTAATTTGTCACCTGACAACTCAACATATAGAATAGGCCCTATTCTAGACTGTCTCTGTCTCTATCTATTGCTAAACATTTTCTACTCAAAACGATGAAAATAAATGCTTATTGGCCCTATTATATACTGTCTCTGCCTCTATCTATAGCTAAGCATCTTCTACTTAAAACGACGAAAACAAATACTTATTGGGGTTCCTTAATCTGCTGCTTGACAACTCAACGCATAGAATAGTGCCTATTCTATATTGCCTCTGTTTCTATCTATTGTTAAGCATCTTCTACTCAAAACGACGAAAATAAATGCTTATTGGCCCTATTCTATAATGTCTCTGTCTCTATCTGTAGCTAAGTATCTTCTACTCAAAGCGACGAAAATAAATACTTATTAGGATTCCTTAATCTGCCGCCTGACAACTCAACGCATAGAGTAGGTCTTATTCTATACTGTTTCTGTCTCTATATATTGTCAAGCATCTTCTACTCTAAACAACGAAGATAAATGCTTATTGGCCCTATTCTATCCTATACTGTCTCTTTCCCAATCTATAGCTAAGAATCTTCTACTCAAAATGACGAAAATAAATCCTTGTTGGGCTCCTTAATTTATCACCTGACAACTCAACATATAGAATAGGCCCTATTCTAGACTGTCTCTGTCTCTATCTATTGCTGAACATTTTCTACTCAAAACGATGAAAATAAATGCTTATTGGCCCTATACTATACTGTCGCTGCCTCTATCTATAGCTAAGCATCTTCTACTCAAAACGACGAAAACAAATACTTATTGGGGTTCCTTAATCTGCTGCTTGACAACTCAATGCATAGAATAGGGACTGTTCTATATTGCCTCTGTTTCTATCTATTGTTAAGCATCTTCTACTCAAAACGACGAAAATAAATGCTTGTTGGCCCTATTCTATACTGTCTCTGTCTTTATCTATAGCTAAGCATCTTCTACTAAAAACAACGAAAGTAAAGTCTTATTGGTGTTCCTTAATCCGCCGGGCGACAGCTCAACGCATAAAATATGCCCTATTATGTACTGTCTCTATCTCTATCTATTACTACTCATCTTTTACTTAAAACGACGAAAATAAATGCTTATTGGCCCTATTCTTTACAGTAGTTGTCTCTAACTATGGCTAAGTATTTTCTACTCAAAACAACGAAAATAAAAGCTTATTGGAGTTCCTTAATCTGCCGCGCCGACAAATCAATGCAAAGAATAGGCCTTATTCTATACTGTCTCTGTCTCTATCTATTGCTAAGCATCTTCTACTCAAAACGAAGAAAATAAATGCTTATTGGCCCTATTCTATACTATCTCTGTCTCAATCTATAGCTAAGCATCTTCTACTCAAAACGACGAAAACAAATGCTTATTTGGGTTCCTTAATCTGCCGCCTAACAACTCAATGCATAGAATAGGGCCAATTCTATACTGCCTCTATTTCAACGTATTGTTAAGCATCTTCTACTCAAAACGGCGAAAATAAATACTTATTAGCCCTATTATATACTGTCTTTGTCTCTATCTATAGCTAAGCATCTTCTACTAAAAACGTCGAAAATAAATGCTTATTGAGATTCCTTAATCTGCCGCCTGACTACTCAATGAATAGAATAGACCTTATTCTATACTGTCTCTGTCTCTATCTATTGCTATGCTACTTCTACTCAAAACGACGAAAATAAATGCTTATTGGCCCTATTCTACACTGTATCTGTCTCCAACTATAGCTAAGCATCTTCTACTCAAAACGATGAAAATAGATGCCTATTGGGGTTCATTAATCTGCCGCCTGACAACTCAACGCATAGAATAGGCCCTATTCTATACTGTATCTGTCTCTATCTATTGGGGTTCCTTATACTCAAAATGACGAAAATAATTGCTTATTGGCCCTATTCTATACTGTCACTGTCTCTATCTATAGCTAAGCATCTTCTAGTCAAATTGAGGAAAATAAATGCTTATTGGGGTTCCTTAATCTGCCGCCTGATAACTCAATGCATAGAATAGACCCTATTTTATACTGTCTCTGTCTCCATCTATTGCTAAGCATCTTCTATTCTAAACGACGAAAATATATACTTATTGGCCCTATTTTATACTGTCTCTGTCTCTATCTCTATCTATAGCTAAGCATCTTCTAGTCAAAACGGCGAAAATAATTGCTTATTGGGGTTCCTTAATCTGCCGTCTTACAACTCAACGAATAAAATACGCCCTAGTCTATACTGTCTCTGTCTTTATCTTTTTCTAAGTATCTTCTACTTAAAACAGCAAAAATAAATGCTTATTGGCCCCATTCTATACTGTCTCTGTCTCAATCTATAGCTAAGAATCTTAAACTCAAAACGACGAAAATAAATGCTTATTGGGATTCCTTAATCTGCTGCCTGACAACTCAACGCATAGAATAGGCCCTATTATATAATGTCTCTGTCTCTATCTATTGCTAATCATCTTCTACTCAAAACGTTGAAAATAAAAGCTTATTAGGGTTTCTTGTTCTGTCGCCCGACAGCTCAACGCATAGAATAGGTCTTTGTCTCTATCTATTGCTAAGCATCTTCTACTCAAAACGACGAAAATAAAAGCTTATTGGCCCTATTCTACACTGTCTCTGTCTCTATCTACAAATAAGCATCTTCTACTCAAAACGACGAAAATAAATGCTTATTAGGGTTCCTTAATCTGCCGACTGACAATTCAACATCTAGAATAGGCCCTATTCTATACTGTCTCTGTCTTTATCTATTGCTAAGCATCTTTTACTTAAAACGACGAAAATAAATGTTTATTGGCCCTATTCTATACTGTCTCTGTCTCTATCTATAGCTAAGCATCTTCTACTCAAAATGACAAAAATAAATGCTTATTGGGGTTCTTTAATCTGCCGCAGGAAAACTCAACGCATAGAATGGGCTCTATTCTATACTGTCTCTGTCTTTATCTATTACTAAGCATCTTCTATTCTAAACTGAGAAACTGAAGGGGGTTAATTATTTCGCAGACTATAAATCACACAAGCGTAAAATAATAAAAAAAAACACCAACGTTTGGTAACGCAGTTCGGCACACCTTGCCTACGTCTACGGGGCCCTCACCCAGATTAAATTCTTTGACTATAGTTCACAAAAATTACACCAGATTGATCTAACCCGAAAGAACCAATCTATGTAACCGACCCACAACCTAACTACCCGTGAAAGAATTCACACCCAATAGTACGACCGCCTCGTACTAACCTCAACAGAGGATTTTTCTAACTATTTT
>JAOTBA010000009.1:429163-441036 GCA_025629845.1 Erythroxylum squamatum | reverse complement strand
GGAAGGTCCCGGCAACAAAAATTTTTGTTTTCCGCACCTGGTACATGTGATGTACCTCCCGGGATTTTCCTACAGCCAAGACATGCAGACCCCCAAGTGAGCACCAAAGCCCACCAACCATCGCCCACTAGCATCTCTGATCAGGCCCCTAGCTGTGGCCAGGCCTGGGGTGCCCTGAGAAGAGCCATCAGTGTTCAAACTGACCCAGCCTTCTCGTGGTTTCAGCCAACTGACTTCGATGACACGTGTCCCTTGGCCTGTATGAGAAGGAGAGACAAAGCGATGCAGAGTTTGGGCCATAATCACTTCCTGAACATAGGAATGAATTTCTTTTATGTGATGGACCGGAGCTAAGTCGGGAGTAAAGCATCGTTCATTTTGCAATGCCCATAATTTCCAGAGCACAACCCCAAAGGTCAAAGGCCAAGGGCTAGCACGCTGGAACCCATAATCATTAGCAAGATTGCGCTCAAACCAAGTAGGAAAGTCACTACAATAAAATGTGTGTTGCTGCTGAACCTCAACAAGTTGATTCCAAACCCGACGTGCATGCCAACAGTCTCGAAATACATAGGCTAAAGTCTCTTCATGGAGCGGGCAATCAGAACAAGCTGGAGAATCCGTGAGGAAGAGCTGGAAGCGCCAGCCGTTAAGCATGAGCCAGGATTTTGCGATCAACCATAGGTGAGTTTGGATACGGAGAGGACCTTGCCAGTCCCAAACCAAATTCCATATCCTCATCCGCGGCGGCCACAGGGGCTGTTGAAGGAGACGATAGGCTGAACGAGTGGAAAAACAACCACTAGGCTCCAAGGACTAGCATAGTCGATCAACCTCCTGGGAGGTATGAGGCGGGAGAGTCGCCGCAATAAGCAAAATCAGATGCTGAGGCAGAAACCTACTGAACTCCTCCCAGGACCAACCCCCCCAGAAATCGACATAATCACAAACTTTCTTCTTGAGCTGATCCGCAGGGACCCCAATAATAACATGAGAGAGTAAATTGCCAGAGACCCCATGCACCCAATGATCATACCAAAAACGCACTTGATGTCCATTACCCACCAACCAAATAGTACCCACCTGTAGATTAGGGAAGGTAGCACAGATACTTCGCCACAGCGGGGACGAATCAGGGCGAGCAACCAACTCCATGCGGACTCCCCTATCCAGATGATATTTGGCACGGAGAACCTTATTACAAAGCTTGCCAGGTTCCGTGAAGAGTGACCAACCCAGCTTCATGTGGAGAGCGGTATTCATAGCCTCCAAGTTCTTTAACCCCAGTCCCCCAGATCGTCGGGGACAACAAACCTGATTCCAAGAGACGAGGTGCATTCGACACCTCTCGCGAGTTGTACCCCAGAGGAACTGTGTACAGTAACTGTCAATCTCCGAAAGCACGCCCTTAGGAATTTTTGCTGTGTACATTGTGTATAAGGGAAGGGCACCCAAAACCGATTGACATAAGGTCATGCGGCCCGCCATAGATAAGCCTTCAGCTTTCCAACCTGAGAGACGGTCTTGAACTTTTTGCAAAATGTGGGAGTATGTAGTTTTAGTGACCCGCTTATGAAGTAAAGGAACCCCCAATTATTTACCAAGGTCCATCGTTTTAGCAAAGCCGGACAAGCGAGAGATATTACCGCAGACAGCATGGTGAACATTGGGAGAGAAATACACTTTCGTTTTGTTCTTACTAATTTGTTGCCCAGAGGCAGCACAAAAGAGTTCCAGGCAATCCAGGATTTCCCGCATTTGTTCCGCTGAGGCTTCAGCAAATAGGATCATATCATCTGCAAAGCAGAGGTGAGAGATCAATGGGTCCGTTTTGCCTACCCGAAAGGGTCGCCAGCGACCATCTCCCACCCGTGCCTCGATCAGTTGAGATAAGCGTTCCAAACATAATACAAATAGATAAGGTGACAGGGGGTCACCTTGTCTAATACCCCGACTAGGCCGAAATTCCTGAGAGGGCTGCCCATTCCATAAGATCCGCAACTGAGTTGTTTGAACACAACACATGATTAACTGGACCATGGGCAAGGGGAAACCAGCACCACGAAGCGTATCCTGAATGAACCCCCAGCTCAGTCGGTCATAGGCCTTATCCAGATCGACTTTAATAGCCATATAACCCCGCTTGCTTCCCAATTGGCGCATGGAGTGCACGATTTCTTGGGCCACCACAATATTGTCTGAGATCTGCCGTCCCGGGACAAAGCTGCTTTGAAATGGGCTAATGAGGGTGGGGAGGCTGTCCTTCATCCGCTGAACAATCATCTTCGTGACTAGCTTGTAGGTCACGTTACATAAACTGATAGGTCGGAATTGGGAGACTTGCTCCGGGTTGTCTACTTTTGGGACTAAAGTGATGAAGGTGGCATTAATATCATGAATAAGTTCAGGGGCCTCGAATACCCGCCTCACCAGCGAGATCACGCTGCGTTTGAGCAGATTCCATTGAGATTGATAAAAATGCGCATGGAAACCATCAGGTCCAGGCGCTTTGTGCGCACCCATCTGAAAGAGAGCCCGGGTAACTTCTTCATCCATCACCTCCATGCACATTGAATTCCAAGTACCTGGCGGAATAGGTGGGAAACAACCTCGTAGAAGAAGGAGGGGACGATCCCCTATCTCTTTTGAAAATAAGGATTGATAAAACTCCATAACCAGCCGCCGTAGCTCAAGAGGCTCCATAATCCATCTACCAGTAGAATCTCATAAGGCCTCAATGCGGTTCCGCTTCCTTCTGACCATGGTGGCAATATGAAAAAATTGAGTATTGCGATCGCCCATGTAGATCCAATCCATTCTCGATTTTTGGAACCAATGTAACTGTTCTTGTCGGATAAGAAGACGGTATTCCGCCTGGAGCTGCCCTTCGAGAGTTACTAAAAACTTGTTGTATCTGACCATAAGAGCACGTTGGATACCGCCAAGTCGTGCTAGTAGTCTAGTCTTCCGTCGAAAAATATTGCCAAAAACCTCGCTATTCCATTCCTTGAGGGAAGCTTGCCAGCGTAACAACATGTTTGGCAAGAATTCGTTAGAATCCCACGAATCCAAAAGCAACCGGGAGTAGTCAGGGTGAGTAGTCCAGGCTAGTTCAAACCGAAATGGCTTCATTGCAGCTGGTAGATGCTGACGTGGTTCAATACAGACAACGATGGGGTGATGATCTGATCGAGTGCGAGGCAAATGATGGACGGCAGTGGAGGGAAACTTTGAGATCCACACTAGATTACCAAACGCCCGATCTAACCGTTCAAACACCCTACCATAACTTCGATTGTCATGACCGCACCAGGTATATTTTGGTCCACTGAAACCTAGATCCACCAATTTACAGGCAGAGACCCATTGCTGGAAGCGTGCACACCGGCAAAAATCAAATGGCGCTCCTCCAAATTTTTCCCCTGGCCCCAACATTTCATTAAAATCCCCAGCAAGCAGCCAAGGACCAGAAATCATCCCCGCTATATCAGACAGATACGCAAGCAACGCAGATTTAGTAGCAGGATTCGGATGAACATAAACAAAAGTACAGTGCCAAACTGAACCGTCCCGATGAGAAATGGTGAGATGTATAAAACCACTACCACTTTGGACTACTGTAACCTTATCTGGAGAATCTTTCCATAAAAACCAAAGGCCACTAAAGAAGCCCTGGGCCTCTACACGATGGACGTTAGAGAACCTCAACTGCTGAGTAACTCGGGTAGCACGGGAACCATTGATCTTTGGTTCAGCAATAACCACAGCATCAACCTTATGAATACAGACAAGATCCTGTAACACCATACGAAACTCCATGGACGCGGCTCCTCGACAATTCCAATATACAAACTTAATCATTGGAAAAAAAATAGAAAGAAAGAGCCAGGCTAGGTCACACAAGGGACACCATGCTCAACGGCCATAGCACCATCGTCATCAGTTGCAACCCGATGAGCTTCCGGACAAGCTTGAGTTTCAGGGACAACAGACTGGTCCAGCGCCCCTTCTGGAGCGGGACAGAAACCAATGTCGGTGCTCTCCTCTTCAGCCAGATCAGGGGGGTCAGGGGGTTGCCGCAGCAGGTCGGACGGTGGGAAAGAAAGGGCCGTAGGGGAAGAGGGAGGGATGTTATCCGCCAAGTCCAGCATTTGCTCGTCACGGGGCATGGGTTGCATGCAGATGGGGCTAGGCGAGGGTGGGGTAGTAGGGGGTGACACTGCACGGTAGCAGGCTGGTGTTGGACGCGAAGATCAAGCTGCATGGGTTGCATGCATGGTTCAGAAGCCGAGGCCAGCTGCTCCTGAGATTTGTTAAGAATACCAGATGGAGGTGTTGGGTTAAGAAGGGTGTGGACTGGAGCCTGGACCATGGCCAGAGAATCGGGCCCATTACTAAGTGCCATTGGGCTGGGCTGATCCCTTCGACTGGTAGAGGCACTGTGGTGTAGTCTACCTTTCCCGCCACATGAAGCTTGACGGGGGCTTGACTGAGGCAGATTATGCTGCGCCCGAGGTAAAGGCTCACCGGCAACACTTTGGTGGTGAACCGTACCTGTTTCATCAGCCTGTAAAACACGAAATCTGGAACCTTGAGGAGCTTTCCCTTTTTCATTATAGCCCATCATGTCGGTAGTCTCCACTATCCCTTGGTGATCATTAGCTCTGCCACCTCGAGGATTGAGCTGGCCTCTAGTGTCATGAGTACGGAGACGTCGACGTTGAGGCTTCTGAACCAGCATCCAGGCGCCATAGCTCTCCACTATCTCCGGGCGGATACCAAGGTCCTCCTGCTGCAAAGGTGCCACCTCCATGTCTGGGGCCTATGCCTCGGTACTCCTGGGGTTATTCAGAACCTGCTGTTCATCAGGAAAATTTTCCCGCAGGTGTCCATAGGTGCCACAACCAAAACACACGAGATGGAGCCCTTCATATTCAACTTTCCAAATTCGGCGCTTCAAACGAAATTTAGAAATCAATGGCTTTCGCAGGTCTACCACCACGCTTATTCGGGCATACTTAGCTCGTCTACTTGCCTCCGTGCTTTCGTCCACTCTCATAGTCTTGCCTAGTTTATTTCCAATCCTTGTGAGGATTAAGCGGTCATAATACTCCACTGGTAAATGCGGTATCCGAACCCACACTGTAGCTTTGTCAACAGAAACCGCAAAAGGGTCGAAGTTAGGACGCCATTTCATCACAGTGAGGATGTGATCAGCCACCATCCATGGGCCACCTTCCAGAACTACGCGGTAGTCGTCCAAACTGTGAAATTTGGCCAAGTAAAAATCATTACCCATATCAGCCAACACCACATCACACTGAAGCTTCCACTGCTTTTTTAAGGACGCTACTAGGAAGCGATACCCAATACGGCGCCCCAAGATTTTAACTATTAGCGTATTAGCCCACACACAACGAATACGTTGTTTATCGGAAACAGTTAAATGCACAGTGGGGCACGCTGGGTCATCATCTTCATCAACGTCAGAGTCCTCCTCCGAGACAGCCACGACCTCCTCTGCCTCTGCTGGTAGCTGCAACCCAGTGGCAAAACTCGTGACAAAGTCTCGATACGACCCTTTCCTCTTTGAGGCATCCCGAAAGTCCCGCTCCCCGTCCCCTCCTTCGTCTCCAGTGTGGGGCCCTTGGAGTCGCTTGAGCTTTTTGTTGCTTCGAAGGAGATTGTCGGCCTCCTCCGTGGAGGCCTCACCAAAATCGGAGGCCACACTACCCGCAGTCGCCTTCGAACCGTGCTGCAAGTCGGTCATATTCTTCTTTGACATTCCTTTGAGTCCACTAGTCTTGTGTATGAAATCCCAAGACAACCTTATATTATAACCTTTTCCTTGGCAATTTTTTACTTCTTACAATTCCCGATTTCAAACAAACCATAAAACTATAAGCTTTCTGGCCATTGAAAAAAAATAAATATAAAAAGAAGAAATATTTTAAGAAACGTAAACCAAACTATTATAAGAAAAAGGATACAAACTTAGAATAGCTATATTTAAAAGAAATAAGAAAAAGAATGAAAAGATAATAAATGCTAATATTATTATTGTAAAGAAAAAGGACATCGTGCTAATAAATGTCCTAAAAGATTTAATAAAATAAAATTGAAATAGATGATGAAATAAATGAAATGATAGAAAACGAAGATTTTATTAGAATTAATACTTTTGAAGAATGCTCTTATAAAGAAAGCATTTTTATAATAACATATACAGAATCCGAAAAAACTTCAAATTCTGAAGTAAATAAGTGAAATAGAAGAATCTTCTAAATCTCAAGTTGATAATCAAATAATACATAATATAATAGAAATATCTAAAATACATGGAGATTATAGTCAAGAAAATCTTATTGATAGAAAAATGCTTAAAAAGATTCAAAACACTATGTTTTTTATAAATTTTTATAGTGGATTTAATATGACATTACTAGAAAAATAGAGGTAAAACCTAGAAAACACCATATATTCTACCGTATTAATCTTAAAGAAAAAACCCTCGATATTAGTTTAAACATTGCCTCCTAATATCACCAAATATAAGGAAGCATTCAACGACAGTCTCAACACTCTGAAGCTGTTGATGAGAGTCAAATATATCTTGATGTAGTAGGTGGTAGGAACCGTCATGGAAGAATTTTCGGCTTAGGTTCGTTTGTGAACACATGTTATTCGCAAACCTCCATATCAAGTACATCAACATCTAGTGGAAGGTTGACGACCAATGAAGTCAACAAGCTTCAAAGCACAGTGCAGACATTGGTAAGTCAGTTGGAATAGTCGATGGAGTACATAACTCAGCTCCGTAATGGGATAGATGAGTTGAAAGGAAGGAGTAGCACCTCATCGCAACAATCAGAGCATCCACAGTCACCAAATTAATAGTATACTTGTAGTCATTTCATTTGAATTACAAATACTTATTATGTACAATTTAATATTTTTATTATCAATTAAGATAATTTTAACTTTATATCATCAATCACTTTTTGTTTAAACAAATTAAATATATAAACAAATCAAAATATTATGCGCAGATAATTCATAACTGTTGAAATTTTGTATTAACCATAAGATCATGAGATAAAAATTAATGTTAGGATTTTTTTTAAATTTTTAAAAATATTTACCGACGGAAAATACAAGTACGTCGATAAAATCCATTATATTTACCGACGGATCACAACAAATCGTTGGTAAAATCCATGATATTATCGACGAAACAAAGAATAATCGTTGGTAATATTGAAAGCCGAACCAACTTTACCGTTAGGATTTGCTGAACCGTCGGTATACTCACCGACGAGAAATTATAACCGTCGGTAATGTTACCGACGGAATAACCAATACCGTCTACAAATATTCCCATGAAAAGAAAACAGTCATAGGTAAATTTACCGACGGTCACAGTCAACTGTCGACGGTTACATAAATGACCATCAGTAAATTTATATACGGCCGTTTCTATGACGCATTTGTCCGTCGGTAGACTCTGTCACAAATTTATGTCACCGACATAATTCAAAAGTTTTCTGTCGGTAATTTTCATTGCTAGACAACATTTTTCTTGTAGTGCTAGCCTAGCAATCTTGTTTTCCTGAGGAGGACGCAATTCTAGTTAATAATAAATTAAGTCATTTAGAAGAGAAGACAATGGTAGTCGGACAGTCGTTAACAACGACACTTGATTATTCTTCGAAGACAATTTGTCAAACGCTCAGTTTCTCCACCCATATACCCAGAATATACATTGAAATGAATCTTCTAATCACATTCCAAATAATAGTTATGGCAAAGCATGGTGATATTACCTTGAGATCATCATTTTCTTCTTTCAACTTGATGATTACATGTTGGACATTTCCCATGTGATGTGTCAACATTATCAATATGGGCACTATGTTATGCTGGCTGAGCCCATATAATATCTATAATCTAAAGGGAAAAAAGGATAACTGTGCTCTGAGTTAAGAACTGGAAAGAAAACGATGATCTCAATGTGTTGTTTGTGCTTGTGGATGTGTTTATATTAATTATGTGTCAACACAACCCAAAACGAAAAAAAAAAAAGACAATGAGACTTATTTTTCCTTCATAATGAAAGAAGGTGCAGTGCTAGAATTTGACAAGGACCACATGCAGCTGTTCTGCAATCACTGTCACAACCAAAAAGTTGTTATGGCCTATGTAATTCCTCTTGGTTGGTTCAAGTTCAATTACTTACCGTGAACCTTTTTTCTTTTCTTCTTCTTCTTCTTTTATATAAATACATGCATACTATCTCTGAAGCATGCCAAACACAGGGCAATATCCCCTAGTGGGAAGCAGAAGATAAGTTTCCACTTCAAAACTTTCAGACCTTTTCTGCAATAAACTTGACCTTTTTCCTTTGTTCTAATTTCCACATTCTATTCCATATTCTGTCACAGTGAACCCCACCATGGCTGAAATCGCAATCCATGCCCATTCCCTACACTCACTTTTCATACTTTCAATCGTCTAAAACCAACAACCTCCACGCAATCATATTACGCTAGTTTAACTATGGATTCCTACTCTGATTGTTGAATACAGAATGATATCATGGAATGTAAGCGTTTGTTTTTTATCATTAATATCTTTTAGAATATAATTCCAGCCTCTAGAACAACATAGTCCGTGAATTTTACGTAGTAAATAGATAGATACAGAAAAGATATAGTGGTAACAAACATCTGGCAGCTCACGAGGTGGTAAAGGGAGATTGATAGGAGAAAGAGACAAAGCATCATTTCCTGCTGAACCTGTCTTCTTATACAAATACTCCAAGCTCAGCCTCAACTAGCTAGCTCGTGACCATTCGTTCGTAGCAGAATCTGTGTGCTGCTTAATGAACCAAGCCTAGCACTCTCTTCCCACGATAAAAAAGTAGGAACTCGCACATTGGTGCATATAGAAGTTGAGGCCTCTCTCTTTTTTTTTCCCCCCCCTGAGGAGCAATGCCAATGCTGGAGAAACTTATTTCCATCACAGTTCATGTGATAGCTTTTCTGCCATTTGTTTTCTCGTCTCAAGAGCATGAAAAATCCACAGGAGGCACCTATGCAAGCAAGAAGAACAGCATGCACAGGGTATGAGATTTGATCCTCCTTTTTTTTTTAGTACTGTTCAGAATTCGTAGATCCTATCTAACTCTCGAACTCCCGATTGAAGTTTATGGTGCCATATTCACTTTGCTGGGATCATATGGTTTAATTTTATCAGTAAGAACGTATATATTTTTTCTCAAAAGCTGACTAGTGATTTCGTGCTAAAAATATTAGTTGAGTCCCAAACTGTCGTTTGAGGTTTCAGTCCATGGATTTCTACTCTGGGCTTCGATGGGGTTTCTGATGCCTGCTGGCATACTCGCCGTCAGAATGTCGCACAGAGTGGAATGTAGAAGGAAGCTCAAGATTCTTTTCTATGTTCATTATACTTCACAGGTATGGCAACCTTTTGTCTTTCTGTTGCATATGCTCATCTCTGCTGAAAGTAAACATTAGTCATTCACAAACCACATTTTGCACAAAGATGGCAAGACCTTGTTAAAGCTCTCAACTCTGCATATTACAGCCCCACTCCTTTAGTCCTTAACGATGGTGAAAGTAGAATAAAGTGAAAAAGTATCCTAATGTCCATGTGTTTTTTATATACAATGTGCCTTCTGTCATTATTGCTTGTCAAGGAAGCAAAGACAACTATCTTAAAGTAAACGTTGATTGGAACTTCATTAGATGGCAATCTTATTCTAAATAATTAAGAGTTAGGTGTTGTGTTGCATATGAAGATTAAAAGGTAATGCAAAGTTATAATAACATGAACTGTGATTATTGGGTTGGCAGGCAGTTTCTCTACTTCTTGCCACCGCAGGAGCTGTGATGTCAATTAAGAACTTCGACAACTCCTTCAGTAACCATCATCAAAGAATAGGAGTGGCTCTATATGGTATGATATGGCTGCAGGCCATTTTAGGTCTCATAAGGCCACATAGGTAAACCATGGAATTCATCTTAATTAGTTGCAGACTGACTTTGAAGAATTACAGAAAATAATATATATATATATATTTTACGTGTTAATTAATGTATTCCTTATGCACAGGGGATCCAGAGGAAGAAGTGTATGGTTTTTTGTTCATTGGATACATGGAACTACGGCGTCTCTGCTGGGAGTCATCAATGTATTCACAGGATTAGTAGCATATCATCAGAGGACGTCAAGAAGAATAGAGGTTTGGGGAATAGTTTTCACTATTCAGCTCTCTCTTATGATCTTCTTTTACCTATTCCAAGAGAAATGGGTATATATACAAAAGCAAGGAGTCATCTTGGGGAACCCCACTGATCATGCAAGAGACGATCTCAAAATGGTCACCACTCAATCGTTTTGAACTTTTGATTTACGCTGACCTAATTACACACAATTTAACTCTAGACCCCCACTGGATATTGGACTACTGTCTAATAAATACAACTGCCACAGAATCTGTAATAAACATAAGAAATTTTGTGCTTGATAGAGGTGATTGAAAACTCCCAATGCCTTGGGGTCTACAGTTAAATTTTATGACCAATTATGCTTTTTTCTTCCGTCAATTTATGTTTACGTACTCTTATAAGAGTTTTATCGGTAGTGAATTTTTTTTGTCTAATATTATAATATCTTATTTTTTTCTATAAATTTTAATTATTTATTTATGCAAATTTCGTATTTATTTATACAAAAATTACGTAAAATTTATGTAAATAAATAACTAAAATTTATAAAATAAAATAAGACATCGATTATCTAAACTCGACTTTATCATCCTCTGTCGTAAAGACCACTGAGTTCGGACCACCAAACTGATTAGACAGAAGAATACACAATTTGGTCTTCTTTTTCATCTTCTGGCCTTTTCAATTCTTTGTTTGATGTCTATTTCAGTACAACCGTCTGTCAGTCAACGGTTGTATTGTAAATAGCTTAGCCATTTGACATACGTTCAATCTTGAGTTGAGAGTGAGACCCTTAACTCAAGATTTATGACACAAACTTTGTCTTATCAGGAAATAAATGATTGTCTACAATATGCAAAACTGTCAGCTTAATTAAACTTTAATACAAATCTCGAAGTAGATATGATAGCATTACAATTCGTGAACTATTAATGTTGGATTAGAAGTGGACTTAGAAGGAGGGATTTGTTGGAGTAGTGGTGGATTTAGAAAGAAAAAATATTCGTAAAAGAAGGAAATTTGTTAATAGTATTATATTCACTATGTTATGTTTGAACTAAGATTACATGTGTATTTATAGGACTCCATCTGACAAAGATTCATCATCCTAAGGAAATTTTAATACATGAATAACATACTTCTAATTACATAAATAAATACTTCCTATACATGAATAACATATTTCTAAGTACACAAATTGGATAAGAAATGATAATAGGGTTCACGTAATGTTTATTTTTAAACATTAATTTTAAGTGTCATTTTCCACCTTGCCATTCAAACTAAGGTTTAATTGTAAAATATACTTCATAGGTTTGTATAGTTGGTAACGTCTTTTATAAATTTCTCAGAAATTAACTGTAGCACCCCACTCCCGTAAGACCCGGACCCGACATCGAAGGTAATGTCCGAGCTCGTGCCTGCGGAAGTGGCGTGCTAGGGCGGTCATTCAGTTACGGTCGATACAAATTTTATTTAATTTTGTAACCCGATCGACATATGCATTGACAGAAATTAAAGTCACTCAGTCAAAGTCTATCGACAAACAGTACATGCAAAAGCAGAAAGCAATTACCGATCGGGCCAATTTCATTTCATTCATAATTCAATCAATACATTGCC
>JAOTBA010000009.1:403456-420748 GCA_025629845.1 Erythroxylum squamatum | reverse complement strand
CTGTAACTTGACAGATTCCAAGTTACTCACTAATAATATTCAGTGCAAAATCTCTCAGTATTTGAGAGTTCTATCACTGGTATCAGAGCACCGATCCTCTCAATGGCTAATAAGAAAGGAGAAAACAGAATGGATGGAATCGAGAAGGAAATGGAGAACTTACGTGAGGATTTCCAGAAGCACTTTGAGCTTTTGAGGGAAGAAAGGAGACTAGAGAAGGAAGCAATGCAACAGAGTTGGGAGCAATCCCAGCTCGAGGTGAAGGGGTTGCGTGAGTTACTGAAGCAATTGGTAAGCCACCGAGAGGCTGAGAAGAGTGGGGAGAATGTGGGCAACACGAGCCATGAAGTGGACCCATGCCGGGACAAGGGGAAGGGACCGATGGAGCCGGGCGGAAGTGATGGGCCAACCGCAGGGGGTGCACCAATGAAGGGACTCCGGCGACATCCACCTGAGGTCACCGGTCGGCATACATTTTCCAGGGAGTATGGATGGCATGATGCGACTGACCAGGAACCGTTGCATGGATGGACGCAGCAAGGGCGAGAACGTAGGCCACCGGGAGAAGGATGGAGGGATTTCACCGAAGAGCAGCCACCAGGGTTCGCACAATAAGGGGAATCTCGGCGTGACTGTCGCACGAGGCGGGTGGAGATGCCGGTGTTCGACGGAGAAGATCCCGATGGGTGGATTTATCGTGTAGAACAATTCTTCTCAGTGGGCCGCTTTAACGAGACGGAGAAAATAGAGCTGGTGTCGCTGAGCATGGAGAAGAAGGCGCTGGTGTGGTTCCGATAGGTGGAGGGACGCCGACCAATCAGAACATGGGAGGAGTGTAAAGGCCTATTGGTGGAGAAGTTCCGACCCATCCAGGAAGGCACCTCATGTCAATGGCTCTTGGCCATCAAGCAGACAGGTACGGTCGATGATTATATTTGCAAGTTCGAGGAACTGGCAGCTCCCTTGTCAGAGTTGCCGGATGAGGTATTGGAGAGCTCCTTCCTGAATGGCTTGTCGAAGGACATCCGGCTGGAGCTGCTCATCGCTAATCCTCGCATCTTGGGTCGAATGATGATTTTAGCTCAGCAGATAGAAGAGAAGAATAAGGTGACGGGGCGAGATAAGGGATACCGACCACTGCATGGCAATAAAATAGGTGGGTCCAGTGGGCATCGAATGTGGGAGACAGTGGGTGACATTGAAAAGGAGCTAAAAACAGGAAAAGTAGTGGCCACCGACAGAAACCCTGAAGGCTTTAAACGGTTGACATTTGGTGAGATACAAGAAAAGAGGAGACGGGGACTATGCTTCAAATGTGATGAGAAGTATTCGCCGGGCCACCGATGTAAAATGGTTGATCTGAAAGTTCTAACAGTCTTGGATGAGGAGTTAGAAGCTAGTACGGAGGGGAGTGTTGAAGATGACGAAGAGCCAAAAGGAGAGTTACAAAATGTAGAACTCTCAGTCGGATCAGCTGTGGGGTTAACTTTACCGAAGACCATGAAGGTGGGGGGTGTTCTTGAAGGGGAGCCCTTAGTGGTCCTCATCGACAGTGGAGCCACCCATAATTTTGTATCTAAGGAGCTGGCACGAAAGTGGAGTCTCAAATGGGATGACACGGACAAGTATGAGATTGCAATGGGAAATGGAGAGAAAGTGTTGGGAGCTGGAATTTATAGGAATTTGAAATTAAAGATACAGGAATTAGAGATATGTGAAGATTTTTTGCGAATAAAGTTGGGCAGTATAGACGTGATACTAGGCGTCAAATGGTTGAGGACTCTTGGGCATGTTTGGAATAATTGGTGTACACTGACGATGAAGATAAGAGTGAAAGGGAAGGAATTTGTTATCCAGGGTGACCCGATATTATCTAAATCATTGGTGAGTGCCAAGTCCTTCAGCAAGGACCTTAAGGAAGGGGATTTGGTGTGCTGCTTACAAATGGCGGAACAAGAGGCAGAGCTGAATGCAAGTAGGCAGGTGCAAGATTCTAAGATCAGAAGGGTTTTGGAGGAGTATGAGGAAGTGTTTCAATCGCCACAATCTCTACCACCCGAAAGAGGAAGGGAGCATCATATTCATTTGACTCCGGGAGAAGGCCCTATCCGGGTCCGACCCTACAAGTATCCCCATTTTCAAAAAAATGAGATCGAGAAGTTGGTCAAGGAGATGCTGGACTCTGGATTAATCCAAAACAGCACCTCCCCGTACGCTAGTCCCGTTCTGTTAGTCAAGAAAAAAGATGGAGGGTGCGGTTTTGTGTGGACTACCGTTGTTAGAGACCTGACCTTAGAATAATAGGATATTACTATATTATTGAAGTATAACTGTGGTGTGTACACCACTATCCCAGAGAAATATAGTATTTCTCCTAACCAGAGCAGATAGCTCCTCAGAAGGGTCGATTCCTTCTGTCACTCTTACTCTTTCGAATTTCTGCCTGCCTCTCTCTTCTTCTTGTCCCCCTTTTATAGCCATCCTAGGTAACAGATTCTGTTACAACAAAATAATTGGTTGTCAGTACTATTAGCTAACTAACTACCCGAATACATAATAGCGTACTCCCCTACCGATTACTCCTCTGCCCTCTGCTTATTCTTCTTATCATCTAAGGATCCTAACAGACTGCCAATGAGAGTTGGAATTTAAGTGGGACCACCTGTGACACTCTAATCTTTCCTGAGAATTTACCTGGTGTAATTTTTCAATACAATCGTTCACACTCTATTCACCTAGGTAATAGTGGTTTAGATGAATTTATTATTATTGGAGGAAATTAACCCGGAGTTTCACAACTACTGTCATCCTCTTGTGGAAAGAGAGGAGCCGCAGGCGCTTCCGAGGGGAAGAGAAAACAAGGAGAGCCACGATGATGTAACTTATTACTTGGATATAAGGATACCTCAAGCTCCATAAAGACTCCATAAAACCTCAACTCTTGTATGCATCTTTCCTGGAACCTTTAATTGAGATCCACCATCTTTGGCATGAGGCATCTCTATGAAGACAGTGAATGCACACTCCCACCCATGAATCCAATAGCTATGAGGTTAGTTATTGCGAGGCATGTAAGAGTTAAAAGTAGAGATGGAGGCATCGAGTCTATAGCTCTTACACACAAGTGTCGATCCGTGTGCAACTAGTTTGCTTGTACATAGAATGGCCTAAGGCAATAGAAGAGAAGGAATTATGTCCTTGGAATGGCAATGTGTAGATGGCTAACCTTTCTCCTCTGGGACACAACACAAAAGTAACTTGTTCTTGTTGCTTTTTATATTGAAAAGCTTTCTATTTAACTTAAACTCACGTATCTTTATTAGCAAAAAGAATGGATTACAAGGAGCACTTATGTTAAATACACAATAAGCTCATCTTATATGCCATTGGTCTGACCATCTGAATGATGGGCATCCAGGGACAGCGAAGTAAAGCTCAAATTGGTCCTTGAAATTTGATATCAGGTGCTTGTTGAATTTCACATTTTATTTTTCTAAATTAACCTTAAACTTGTTTAAAATTTTATCACTGCCATACAGAGTGCAGTGAAATACAATAACGAGACCATTCATAAAGAAAGAGAATTACATTTCGCAAGGTGAAACGCGAAAGGAGGGGCAATATCGTAATTAAGTACGGAATAAAATTGACCGTTGGAAATTGAGAATAAAGTAACGATTCGATCACTTTGGTTGAAACAGAGAATCCGATAGCTGTAGCAATCTAAACAAAGAAAGTCGATAACATTATCTTTACAGCTCCTTTACACACCAAATGCAAAGCAACGGAGCACCACCAACCCCGAAGAAGAGAAGCAGAGAAGACGAAACGCAAAGCGAAATGGCTAATCCAAGTGCCGCGGAGGAAAGCAAGGTGGTGCTGGTCCAAGCCAAAGAAGCACACCCCTACGCATTTCATGTCTCTGGGCCTCGTAATGTTGCTTTTCCTAACTGGAGAGACATCATCAACTCTAGCTGGTTAGCGTTTAGATTAAATCCCTTCTTCTACTTTTTTGTGTGTGTTTGTTTTACTATTACTTGTCTTTACAGTAAAAGATTCCGTAGAGAAGTTGTGGGTATCTCCTTAGATCTTATTAGGTTGTACTTGTTGTCATTTTTTCTGTGATAAATTTTTATGTCTCCATATAAGGGAATATGGAGTTTCAGCTGGTTGGATTTATTTTCTTCTTTAAATGCCTTTGGTATAAACAGGTTCAATAGAATCCTTTTATTTTACATATCTAGTGGTGATTTCACTTAATGGCTTCATCCTGTTCTTCTTATGGAAGGTTGACTTTGAGTATCTCACGTTTCCAAACTAGTAACTAAGGAGTTTAAGCCGGTTTCGCTTAAACTCTTCAGTTTAGTAAGATTATGGAAACCAGCGATGTTTATGGTTATGAAAAGTCGACTTTAAGATGATCTTTGTGATTCGTTTTCGATTTGTTTCGGAGATAGCTTCATTAGCATATATCTTTGATTGCTCGGATCTAAAAGGGAAATTTTGTTTTAGAATCTAAGACTTCTGTTGTAGTTGGAAACTTGGAATCTTCTAATTGACCAATTAAAAGATATTAACTTGCAGGTTAAAATAGTAAAATTTCAGTATAGATTTCAGAATATTATGTAACATGACAACGTACAGTTGCCAGGGCATAGAGAATGTTGGATATGTTTCTAATTTCTAAATGTGAAAAGAATAAGCTATTATGAGCAAGAAAGTAGAAAAAGGATAATCAGTAAATGAATGCACATATTCGAGCTGCTTCTAATTAATGATTTATGTTTACAGGAAAGATGAGAATTACAAGAGAACAGTAATTGCCTGCTTCATTCAAGCGGTTTACTTGCTTGAACTTGACAGACAGGAGAACAGAAGTGAAGAAAATGCCCTTGCTCCAAAATGGTGGATACCATACAAGTATAAGTTGGTCCAAACCTTGATTGATGAACGAGATGGATCAATATTTGGTGCCGTATTAGAATGGGATCAATCTGCAGCATTTGCTGATCTGATACTAATCAGACCAAGTGGAGCACCAAAGGCAATTTTAGCACTTCGGGGGACATTACTCAAAAGCCCAACAATGTATAGGGATATTCTGGACGACCTCCGTTTTCTGGCTTGGGAGAGTTTGAAAGGTTCTGTGAGATTCAAAACAGCATCAGAAGCCTTGAAATCAATTGCTGGAAAGTACGGAAGTGCCAATGTTTGTGTTGCAGGTCATTCTTTAGGAGCTGGTTTTGCCCTCCAAGTGGGGAAAGCATTGGCGAAGGAGGGAATTTACGTCGAGGCTCATTTATTTAACCCTCCTTCAGTTTCTCTTGCTGCAGGCATAAGAAATGTTGGAGAAAAAGCTGGGGTTGCTTGGAATAAAATTAGAGCAATGCTTCCTTCAAATGTTGAAAACCAGGCCATTAGTGCTAATACTGTTGCTATGACTTCTGCTTCCGGATTCAGGACCTGGATACCCTTTTTTGGGAGCAATGGTACTATGGAGCTAAAGAAATGGGTACCTCATCTATATGTGAATAATAGTGATTATATTTGTTGTTCCTATGCTGGACCCGATGGACTGGAAGATAAGAATGGCAACAAGGAGAATTTGGGGGTACGTACAAATGGGCAAGTTGCAGCAAAGTTGTTTGTAGTGTCAAAGGGAAAGCAAAAGTTTCTGGAGGCCCATGCATTAGAGCAATGGTGGTCAGATGATGTTCAACTACAGCTGGCTCTCTGTGATAGCAAGTTGATCAGTAGGCAGCTGAAATCCTTGTATACCGTCCCATCTCCATCCCAAACCCAGGGAAGACCATCCTAACACAGAAGTGTTTCTCATATTTTGCTGACGACGAAACCTTTTCAACCATGAAAATAAGTAAATAAATTCATATCAGAGTTTGATTTAAGCTCTCACAGAAACCAAGAAAGGTTTTGGTTTTCTGTTTGGACTTGCTTTTTTTTGTCTACTTGTATAGAACATGATAAAGGAAGGATTGTGGTTGGCGAAGATGCATCTGAATTTTCACTAGCAGTTGAGTTTTTGTTTTGAGATAACTACAGAAGCATATGAATTCAACTCAAAGCCAAAACATAAATCAGTATTATATTTATGCACAAATTCATATATAAATCTCCTTTTGGCGACCTTTTTCTATATTTTCAGTTTTTTGTTTTCATTTTTTTACAATATAGCTGATAATTACAAGAAATATTTTATGACTTAATTACGAAATTAGCTATTATGATTACTTCACTTCTAAAATTATGGAAAACAAATTATATAAAAGTGATGGAGAGACATAAGACCACAGGACTTTCTTCTACACTAATGAGTAAAAAAAGTGAGCAAAGGGGAAGATGGTTGAATATGTGCTTCTTCAAAGGGTAAATGTGTTGAAAGCACAGTTTTTATCTGCAAAGTAAAAGCACTTTAAACATGTTTAGAAGAATTCTTACAACACTGATAGTGCAAAGTAAATGGAAGATTTATCAAATAGACATGAAATCAGTTTTTTTTAAATGGATACTTGGAAGAAGAAGTCTATATTGAGTAACGACCAGGATATATTAAAAAATGATAGGAAGACAAAGTCTATCGTCTGAAGAAAGCATTGTATGAATTAAAGCAAGCTCCATAGCTTGGAACATGAGAATAGGTGAGTATTTCCTAAAGAATAGTTTTGCAAAGAGCCCACATGGGTATGCCTTATACACAAAGAAAAATCAAGATGATGATATCATGATCGTGTGTTTATATGTGGACGATATGATCTTCACGGGAAATGATCTGAGTATGTTCAGTGATTTTAAGTAAGCTACGACTAAAGAATTCAAAATGACAGATATTGGTGAAATGTCATACTTTCTTATAATCAAGATAAAACAAATGGGAGACAAAATATTTATGTTGCAGAAGAAGTATGCGGAACAAATCTTGAACAAGTTTAGAATGAAGGATTGCAAGCCAATGGCTATGCCAGCAGAAACAAGTGTAAAATTGAGAATATATTCAAATAGAGAGTCAGTAAACCCAATACTATTTAAGAGTCTAGTTGAAATTTTGAAATATTTAACTTACGCCCAAATATTATATACACAGTTGGATTGGTCACTAGTATATGGAGAAGCCAAAGCAAGGTCAATTCATTGCAGTAAAAAAAATTTAAGATATGTTAAAGATAGTGATTATGGTAGAGACTTAGATGATCAGAAGAGCACTTCTAGATATGCATTTCATATTGGATCAATAATATTTTCGTAGTCATAAAAAAAGTAACAAATAGTTGCTCTCTCAACGTATGAAGCCGAGTATATCGCTGTAGCAATATGTACATGTCAAGCAATATGGTTGAAGAATATTTTGAGTGAGTTATATCATACACAAGAAGGTCCTATATAATATACATTGATAATAAATCTACTACATCACTTGTGAAAAATCCAGCGTCACATAGCCAAAGGAAACATATAGACACGAAATATCATTTTATTCGAGAGCAAGTGAAAGACAAAACTGTAGAGCTCGTTCATTGCAGATTTGAAGATCAAATTGCAAATATTTTTACAAAGCCTTTGAAGATTGATGTATTTTAGAAACTCAAAGAAAAACTTTGATGCAAAGTTGGCTTTGAGGGGGAGTGTTAAAAGTCAAACCAGTGTAGAACTCTTATGGGTTCTTCTAGTCGAAAACAAATAAATTGTATTTACTTAGGCATATCACCTTTTTAGCTATGTGCTAGCTGTCAAAGTTTCTTAATAGAGTTATCTTGTTAGTGGAATTATAGCTATAAAATTTGGTAAACAAATTGAATCCCAAAGCCTATAAAAGGACCCCTATGCTTGTAATGTATGTAAGGAAAAAAAAAAGGCAAAAGGGTCACTTTTAACCTATTTTCACATTGACAAGTTTAACCCTAACATTCTAGAGTGAACAATTATAACCTTAACATTTAGAAAACGTTAAAATTAGACCTTATCATAATGAAAATTTTAACCTTGTCTATTAAGTGTTAGGTCAATGCCGACCTAACATTTTTTATTATTTTTTTGTGGGCCCTTATGTGCCATGTCATTTAGAACATGAATTTTTTAAATTCTTCCTAAGTGTAAGGGGCATCAAATTTTCATTGTCCTTAATCACAACTTTAAGAACAATATCTTCCAAAACATATATAGTTTATACAAGAGGTGCCTATAATAAATAGAAATGGAAGTAACTCAAGGCTATGGCCTTCACATCCTCATAATTTTCATGCCAATCACCCCTTTCATCTTGGAGCATAGAAATTAAATGTACCTTTTGCCTAGAAAAGGCTAAAGAATGAAAGAACTTGGTGTTGACATCCCCTTCTTTAATCTAAAAATACTTTTGGATGATGCTTCCAATAAATTTCTTATTGAATCAAAATTTCCTCAAGATCCTCTAAAATACTATAAACTAGGGGCGGATGTACATTGGGGGCAATACTGCCCCCAATTTTTTCAGAAAAATTTATAGAAAAATATTATTATTTTAAATTTTTTTATTCAATAAAATAAAATTTGCCCCCACTTAAAATTTTTTTATCCCCATTAAAATTTTGCCCCTACTTAAAAAAAATTCTGGATCCGCCCCTGCTATAAACCATGCCATCTGAACTAAACTAACTATATAGTCAAAAAGCTAACAATTATATAGACCAATTTTCGATCCAGGACATTGTTGAGGTGTACTTGAGATAGAAATAAGAAGATCAATATGGTTACTTGAGAAATCGCTCATAGATAAAAACAAATCTGCATTATTCTATAAAACTGCAAAACCACTACTTCGACCAAGTCTATCAACAACAAGGAATTTGATTTAAAGAATCTTATTTTCCACAGACAAAGTTTTAGCAAGAAAATATCATCTGGAATTTCTTGTTAACAAGCTCATAGAACAAGAACCATTTGAGGATTTCCAAGATAAGATCTCAACAGTTCCAACTTAAGCAATTCACGTACGGTTCCTGGATCCGTAACATCTAAGCAACAATTTTAACACTAGCATATGAGCTTACTCAACTTGCATGCTTTCAGGGGCCCAAAACATCTTCTTTTCCTATCATCTATGTGCTCAAGTCCTATATCCAAAGTTGTGGTCATCGTTGATATGAGTAGTTAAATTCTTTGCAACTTTAGATAAATCACGTAGTCAACTGACCATATATGCAATCCAAAAATAAAACAAAAGGTTGGGAACTTCTCATGCTTGGACGACATATATAATACACCATTCTATTTTCTCTTGATTTTAGATCTGTTGAATGGTCTCCATTTTTTCGGTGACTAAACTTCTAATCTTATCAGCAACTCCTTTGATTTCATTAATATATGCAATTAACCCAAATAAAACGAAGGAAAGGCGTGGCTGGCAGCATAACAATGTACATTATGTTGGATATATGTACAAGCTCTGTACAGGCAGGTGGATTTCAGTATGTCCATTTTTATATAAGAAGACAGGACAAGAAGTATGTACTATAGTGCAAAAGCCAAGAGATGCTTTTGCCTGTAATTGTTCTAGCGGCAGGATACTTCATAGTATCCCAGATAGCTCATAATCATCTATGCTGATGTCCTCCTGATAAAACTGAGAATAACTGATGTTAAAAGGAGAGAGTTCAAAATCTAACACCAAGGACTCTAAATCTTGAAACGCTAACATATCTGCCTCTTGGCTAATAGAAAAGTCATCTGATGTTGTGTCGTGGAGAAAAATATGATTGTCTGATGTTGTGTGATTGAGATAAGTATGACTGGATAACTGACTTAACTCATTAGAGGAGAAGGCTTGGCTGCAGGAGCAGGATTTGAATGGATCTACTGATGTATGAAACAAGGTGTCGATGGTGCTGACGGAGTCTCCGTGGTCTTGAACGTCTAAGACAGTGACCTTCTGAAATGGTTCTGGTTTAGAAGGAGGTGAGCATGAGATTGTTTCTGCGTTGCCAGTTAGTTCCTGAACAAGCTTCTTGAAGCGTGAGCTGTCGGTGATATGAACCTTGGGACGCAAAACCTTTCTCAAACTGCTGAGTTGTTTGTTTGCATTCTTTGATATTTTCAATGATGTTTGACATAGTTTCTTCCCCATTGTATCAGTTTTCTTCGGTTGGAATGGTCGACTAAACAAAGAACATTACGAGCTATAAATAAGATGCCGATGTGTTTGAGATGGTAGAAACATAAGCCACAATTGGTTAATCCAAGATGCTGAAAATGACGGGTTGGTCCTTAAATAAACAATTTGTGAGTAGGAGTAGATGACCCTTAGCTTCACCAAACCAAGATCTTATAATACCCTCCCTTTCTCTCATTTTCAAAGTATGACACATCAGTGTAGATGCTTAAGTTTGTGTTTATGTGGAAGACATGTTGGTCAATTCAAGAGCTTCTTTTCTTTAAGATGACAATCTGCCGTATACGAGCAAGTTAGACTGACATTCAGGGCACGCAGTTCGCCATCAGGGAGTCGTCCAGCTTCCTGTGGCATCCATATTCTATAATGTGTGTGAGAAAGAACGTGGTAAAATAATTATGATCACAAAGACTGTTTCAAATCAACATTTCTTGTTAAAGCTCCTTCGCAGTATGTATGTTTGACGTCAAATCGATGTGTTAAGAAATTTGGAGGTTCATTGCTTTAATGATACTGAAAGGAATCCCGTAAGTTAAACCACAGTATGCTTTATTAGAGAAACTTTTAGGCTTGTCAGCATTGCCCTTTGTCAATTCTTCACTTATTAATTTATGCAGTTGCTTTCACACAAGTTTTCAGGGCATTGAACCTTAGGGACTGCTCAGATGCTCTTCAGATAATAAAACAATGTACGAGAATAAAACTTTTATAACTTGATGTTGATAACTTGTTTTAATAAACTTTGCAGTCTATACTCAAGGAAGAATAGCGTGATCTTAATAAAACAAGGCATGAACAGGTAAAACCAAAGTTATATCACTATATACATTGATCAGCATATAATCGATAGGTTCAGATTCTCAACATGCGTGCTATTACGAGTGATAGTTATAGTTTACGTTATATTTTAGTAGGTTTTTTAGTGTGTTTTTAGTTGTTGATTAGATGATTTGTGCATGTTTAAGTTTAGAATTGAGTGAATGTGATTGTGTTTTTAAGTGTTATGTAGTTTAGAGCATATTATTAGACTTTAATTTTGTACGTTTGAGATATTTTGACATGTTTGTTAGTATTTGAGATCAGATGAAGAAGATCTAGAGAAGTCGAAGAAAGCTTGGAGGAAGAGTCAAGGTCACGATCGTGACATCCCAGTCACGGTTGTGATAGAAACAACTCCGCCATGGCCACGATCGTGACTGAATGGGTCAACGATCGTGACAAAAGCTCATTTTAGGGGTCAAGATAGAGAATCTCATTTTCAAGGGTCACGATTGTGATAGCGCGACACAGACGTGGGGATCTGCTTCCATTTATATTTTTTAAGAGTCACTTTGGACTTTTTGACCTGGGTAAAACCTAGTTTTTACACGAAAAGGCAAAAACACTATAAAAGGAAATAAGATGACCCTAATCAGGAGAGCCTCCATCTTACCATTTAGAGAAAGAAGCCAAGGAAGGGAGAAGAGGAGAGGAGAAGAGGAGTTGCTGCTGCCAACCACTCCAACCATCCTTCCAAGATAACTTTCTCATTTCTTCTTTTTTTTATTTCATCTAATATATGAGATGAATACGAGGATGATGAATATTTGTTTAACGTTGTTCTAAACTCATCTGGGATTTATTCTTGAATCAATGGTGATTTGATTACTTTTGATGTTAATGTTTTTGGGTATTGTGATTGTTTGTTATTTTTGCATACTTTGGCAACAAATCAAGAGAGTGAACCGATAGTAACATGATTAGGTTGGGTAATGAGAGTTAACAACGTAATAGATCACATAAACAATCAAATCAGAAATTTTACAAAGAGAAATCTCGTATGAGGACCCGATTGTCTATTAGAGTGCTTAAGAACTAATTAGAAAGTGGGTTGTTTTGTTAATTGAGAAATTGTAAATTCAGAATTCAGAATCAGGGATTATGATTTAGGGTTTAATGATTAGGTCTTGAGGGAGAATAATCAACCTTTTGAAATTTTTGGACCGATACCCATTAACTTAAAGGTAATTAAATTAGCAATTGACGATATAATGAATCCCCTCTTCTTATAATCGGTTAATCTTCCTTGTGTGATTTTTCGATCTTTAAGTAGTTATGCTAAATTTTGATTTCCTTGCATTAATTTTAGAATTTCATTCTCAATTGATCCATATTCAATTGCTTACTTTTTTGCTCATTTTATTTTCATTTTAATTACAATATTTAGACTTTAGATAAAGTTAGGATTTAATTAGTTTAGCTTATTCCTCATGGGATCGACACCTCAATTACTACGCTTACAACCTATGCGCTTGTAGAATATTGAGAATTTTGTAATTGTAAAACTTGTTCAATAAGTTTTTGGTGCTATTGCGGGGAGTTAGTTTAGGATTAGTTGCATATCCTATTCCAATTTCTTTCAATGTTGTGCCATTTCTTGGGTAAAGATAATAAATCTAGTATTAGTTTAGGATTAGTTGGATTCCTTTAATGTAAGGAATTTTCACCCCTCTTGTGTCTATGCAGTTATATGAACACAAGAGTTACTCAGAGTTTAAGTCGGATCATCGAAACCTTAGCACTTGACATCACCCATTTGGAACGAGGAATTTGAAGAGCAAGAAACCAAGAAGAAGAAATCTAAGAACCAATGGCTGAAGAATTTCATCAAGAATTCATTAAAGGAGGAAATCAAGGAAACTAGCCACGAACCCTTATGGATTTCATGAGACCAAGGTTTAAACATTACAAATCAAGGCATGACTTAACTACCGATTCAAGTGGCCTCATTTGAGATTAAGCCAGCCTTGCTAAACATGCTGCAAACTAATGTGCAATTCTACGAGTTGACTAATGAGGATCCTAATGCTCATATAGTGAATTTCTTGAAAATATGTGATACCTTTCGATATCATAGAATGTCGAAAGATGCTGTTAAGATGAGGCTCTTCCCTTTCACACTAAGGGATAAAGTCAAAGTATGGTATCATTCACTAAGTCCCTCAAATGTCACAACTCGGGAGTAGTTGGTACATGCAATCCTGGATAAGTACTTCCCCTTACTAAGATGACGAATTTGATAAAGGAAATCACAAATTTCCGACAAAGTGATGTGGAGTCGCTTTACAAAGCATGGGAAAGGTATAAAGATTTGTAAAGGAGGTGTCCTCACCACAACTTACCCAAGGAATTCATGTCACAAAGATTCTACAATGGAGTTACTCCACCCACACGAGGCCCCATAGATGCAGCATCTGGAGGATCTCTAGTGAGAAAAGATGGTTGAGGAAGCAAAAGAATTGTTGGAGGAGATTGCAAGTAATAGTTGTCTTTGGACGATGGACAGAAGTAGACAACACACAACTCTCCGATAGCAAAAGGGAGTCATAGCTGTTGACTCAATAATAGAAATGCAAGCCAAAATTGACAGCTTAACCTAACAACTTAGTAACATGAAAGCCTCCTCTTCAACTCCTAGTAAAGTAATTCAGCAACGATGTGAACTGTATAGAAAAGACAACCATGATACCATCAACTGCTTTCTAATGCAAAATAATGAACTGGAGTAAATCAATTACATGGGAGCATAGTTTAGTCAAGGAGGGGGGAATAATCCCTGCTTAAACACGTATAATCCTTGGTGGAAGGACTACCTGAACTTTTCTTAGTCAAATAATGCAGGAGGTTAATTCTGATCTCAAGGGCCACCTGGATTCTAACTGGAGAAACCCAATTCCACGGACTCTAAGTTAGAAAAAATCTTGGATAAGATTGGGAGCTTGGATGATGCTCACAAGAGGTTGGAAGGAAGATTTGCACAAGTAACGAAGAATTATGTCTCTTCCATCCACAACTTAGAAGTTCAAATGAGCCAATTAGAAAATGCATGGTCTACACGAAGTGTGAGGAGCCTTCTGAGCAACACTGAAACAAACCCATGGGGGCAATTAAGGGCAATCACGCTTCAAAGTGGGAAGGAATCAGAACAACCCACAGAAACAAAAACTACACCCTATTTCACATAAAATGATCAAGAACAGAAAAACGACGTGGAGATGAGTGAATACCCTTCTTACGTTGCCCCTTCGCTATATCCACCCAAGATTCCATACTCTCAGCAACTGTAAAAGAATAAACTGGATGCACAATTTGCGAAGTTCGTAAAGAAATTAAAGACATTGCAAATAAATTTTTCATTTGTTGAGGCTTTGGAACACATGCCCAAATATGCTAAGTTTTTTAAGGACATATTATCGAATAACCTTACTTGGGAAGAGAACTAAACAACAACCTTAATTGGCAGCTGTAGTTCCATAGTCACCAATCAAATGCCTTCAAAGCTAAAGGATCCAGGGAGTTTCACAATACCTTGTGTAGTTGGTGAATTTGAATTCGTAAAGTGCCTATGGGATTTAGGAGCTGGCATTAATCTTATGCCTTTGTCGATATTCTGAAAATTGGGGCTCGGTGCGGTCAATCCAATTTCAATGCTAATTCAGTTGGCTAATCAATCTATTAAAAGACTAGTTGGAGTGGTGGAATACATTTTGATGCAAGTGGATAAGTTTATTATTCGTGTGGATTTCGTTGTTCTTGATTTTGAAGAAGATGAGAAATATCCACTAATTCTTGAACAACCTTTCATGAACACAGGAAGAGCATTAATCAATGTTCATGAAGGTAAACTGACACTTCGGATTGGTGAAGATCAAGTGGAGCTCAATATGAACAATGCTTTAAAGAATCCAAAGGAAAGCAATGCTTGCATAAAGATTGATATTATAGATAAAAGTATGCAAGAGCAAGTAGAGAGCTACTTTGCAGAAGTTAAATTAGTAAAAGTGGAGACAGATAATAAAACTAAGAGGGCGAACGCAGCTGAGTCGGAAGGAGATGTTGAGATGGAGGAGTCAGATGTTCAGACCCATCAAGAAATATTAGTATGAACTGAACCACCCATACAACCCTACAAAGAGAAACCACCAACCCTAGAGCTTAAACCTTTACCCACACATCTCAGATATGCAATTCTAGGTGAAGATCAAACTCTACTCATCATCATTTCCAATCAACTGGATGGGGAAAAACAGGGTAGGGTGGTAGAGACTGTTAGGAAGTGGATGAAGGCTATGGGATGGAAAATATCTGACATTTGAGGTATAAGTCCAAATGTGTGTATGCATAGGATAAACCTCAAAGAAGGAAGTAGAGTAGTGAGGGAACGTCAATGTAGGTTGAACCCTCACATAAAGGAAGTGGTCAAAAAATAGGTAGCAAAGCTCTTAGATGCAAGTAAAATATACCTTATATCCGATAGCAAATGGGTCAGTCCGATATAATCTGTACCAAAGAAAGGTGGAATGACCATAATGGAGAGTGAAAGTGGAGAGTTAATTTCGACGGGAACAGTCACAGGATGGAGAGTGTGCATAGACTATCGCAAACTCAAACTCAACAAGGTGACTAAAAAGGACCATTTCCCTCTCCCATTCGTAGATCAAATGATAGAAAGAGTGGCTGGTCACTCATTCTGCTACTTCTTAGATATTTACTCGAGGTACAATAAGATATTTATCTACCTTGAAGATTAAGAAAATACCACGTTCATATATTTGTATAGCACCTTTGTATATAGACAGATGCCTTTTGGGTTATGCAATTTCCCATCTACATTTCAAAGGTGCATGATGTTTATCTTTATTGATATGATAGAGGACATACTGGAAGTTTTCATGAATGATTTTTCAATCTTTGGAGATTCTTTTAAGAAGAGTGTTACCAATTTAGACAGGGTAATCCAAAAAGTAAAGAATCAAATTTAGTTTTGAACTGAGAGAAGTGTCACTATTACGATCCCAGGAATTAGAACTAGTTTGAATCGGGCTTGTTTTAACAAACCCGCTCTTGCCTCGATTCTTCCCAATGTTTAGAACTCAAGGGAGTTGCCTACCAAGAAAGTGTTTTGATAATTGTCTGATATCTTTATTCATGAAAATAGTTGGCTTCTTATAACGAAGCTTACAAACTCAATTTAGAATACTTGCTAAAATAAACTTCTAAGAAATACAGACTCTATCCAAATTGATTTGAGAATAACATAAATCATGCAAAGATAATTGACTAAATCTTTTTCAAATAAACTAGCCATATTCAGCTCACTCAATCCCCCTTGTTACGCCTCTGATAACTCTTTCCAATAAAAGAATCCATAACACTTCTATGTTTGAATTGGCGAAACAAAAACTTTATGTGAGAGTCGAAGCACCAGAAGGGGAGTTGGGAGTTTTTCTGGTTCATTAGTAAAAAAACTTCTATTTTTGAATTGGCGAAACAAGAACTTTATGTGAGAGTCGATGCACCAGAAGGGGAGTTGGGAGTTTTTCTGATAGAGGATCAGGGTGGCTTTCATCGGCGCTGGAAAATTCATCCTCCAGGTTTTATCAATTTTTGCAAATTATTTCTCAATTAGTTAAAAGAATTAAATTGGTTGATATTATGACAATACTAGGTAGCATAGATATTATTGTGGGAGAAGATCATTGAAATGAAAGCAAATTAACAGTTCTTTAATGACCATGTTCTAAAAAGAACTTATGTAATTAATTGATGGTCTAGCTATCTCTTTTACTGCTTGGACCTCAGGTCAAACTAGCTAACTCAACAGTTGTGTTTTAGTTCTTCCCACGTGTAGACCTTAACTGGAACAATTTGCACCATGCTAACATATTTACTCCTAACCAAGCAAAGTAATGGTACACAAGTTAAGTGTATAGAGTAGTGAAAGGTACAAAATAATTAACTTATAGAAAATAATTCAACTTCAACATTGCAAGTTATCAGGGTGACGACTAGTAGACGCAAAATAACGTCTTTAGATGCCAAGGTTACCAATTTTTTCTTTGATTTAGCCGATGTGGAAGGCGCTCTCAATCTAGCAAATAATTCCTGAATAAAACTACTATCATCCTTTAACAGAGACACAACCTACATCAGAAAAAGATCAGTGAAAAAAATGCCACTCCTGAAACAGAATAGGAAAGGGTTTGAAACAAAAAAGGCTTGCAATGCTTAGGAGACAGCAAGTTTAAATGCTTACAATAGCATTGTTCGTATGAATAATGGAATTGAGGCTTGTAACAGTGGCCTCATCCAGT
>JAOTBA010000009.1:377239-403356 GCA_025629845.1 Erythroxylum squamatum | reverse complement strand
CTCTATCTATTTTAGGTTCTATGCAAATGGAAGACACATTCTTTTTGCTGGTCAGGATCGTGCGTTTCGCCTGTTCTCTGTCATCCAGGTTTGACAAATTTTACTATTTTGCAGTTCTGAAAGTTAGGATGGCCAATGGAAATTTCATATCTTATTTACTAATCTTTTAAACATGCTTTTTGTTGAGGCTTCATTCGTTTACTATTCTTCCAACAATTCTGTTATCAACCTGCAATCCTCTATCCATCAATAACCATTGCCCAACAAGTAAAAAGGCCGCATCTTGGAGATTATTTCTGTTATTATTTGATTTGTTAAACTGAAATGAGCCTATGTAACTAGTCAGTTGCGAGTTCATATACTCTTGTTTACATCTCTTGGTGTCAATCATGCTTCTGTGTCGTGTGTTTTTATGTGTACCTTCTACAGGTCTATTTGTGCTGGCTCAGTTGTATATGTAGATGCTTTCTTATTGTTGATGCTTTTTCCCCTTGTGTGTTATTAACTATGCTTTCTATATCTTACATATGAAATCAGGAACAGCAAAGTAGGGAGCTTTCCCAGCGTCATGTGTTGAAGCGAGCCAAGAAACTGAAAATGAAGGTATGATTGGGGGTCAGAGGCTGGCCCTTTCCCCGATTTAGTGCAATGGAATGATTCACGATCTCATTTAACTTCATTCAGACAAAGTTTTATGAAAATTATATCATTCCTTACCATTTATAAATTGTTCATGCCCTTACATTCTGTACTTGTGTGGATGATTTTTTTTAAATATTGACCTAGTTTTTAATGCCTGATTAACATTTACTAATCCATATAATGAGAATCTTGGTGTATGCGTGCTCCATAATGGTACTTGTATAAAACCCTGTCCATCGTAATTCCTAAGATTCCTTCTAGGATAGTTGACATTTGCCAAAATGTCATCTTCTTTTTCAGGATTTTGGTGTACGAATCTGCTTCAGATTGTCTTTTGTTTGATTTGCAGGAAGATGAGTTGAAATTGAAGCCTGTTATTGCTTTTGATTGTGGTATGATCTATCTTTAATATCTCTTCCATGTTCTAAAACAATTGATTCTTCCCATATAAAAATACTGATGAAAACATGAAGCAATTGAACTATGGTCATTTGTTGTACTACACTTTGATAACTTAAGTCACACATATAATAATTGTTTGATATCCTAGCCTCCTATTCGAGTCATGCAAATGCTCTCATTAGTAGATTTGGGACATGGTTTTCTTTACTGTTTAAAAACCAACTTGGTTTCTTAGTTTTGGGAAAGGGGTTTCAATCTTGAATGGTTGTGCACAGGCTTGATTCCCATGCATGAATTGTATAACGCGGAATGTTTCACAAAAAGAGGCCGGAGGAAACTTAAATTTCTTCTAGTTCTTTACTGGTCAATAACATATTTTTTGGGGCCACCATTTTCTTATTTTACTCCTTAAATACCAGCTGAAATCAGGGAGCGTGACTGGTGCAATGTAGTTACATGTCATGTGGATACTGCACAGGCTTATGTGTGGAGGCTTCAAAATTTTGTTCTTGGAGAACACATTTTGAGACCATGCCCAGAAAATCCAACACCTGTTAAGGTCAAAATTTCAATATATGTGATTGTTCCATTCTTGATTAAAACTATCACTTTTGTTATTCCATTCAGACTTTCACAAGAGTTTTGCTTTGTACATCAGGTTTGTACCATCAGTGCTTGTGGCAATTTTGCTATTCTAGGGACAGCTGGTGGGTGGATAGAGCGTTTCAACCTTCAATTAAGATTTAGTCGAGGCAGTTTGATAAACAAATGGATGATAATAAGGGATTTTTTATTAATACTTAGCAATAGCCTCGTAGGATTTACAAGAACCAATGCTACCAGCCAACGATGGCCCTTTAAGCTTTCAGCTGAGACAATGCAAAGAGAAAATATACCCCTCTGTACTCCCCCATTCCCTTACATACTATCTCCCCTCTGATTAGCTATTAGCTTCTCTCTCCTCTAAATAATTCTAACCAACTCATTGTCTAACCGTTAGCTGATTCATCATTCCTTGAATCACTCACTATTTGCTCTGTCTGCTTCTCTCTTCTGGAATATGTTAACATGGGTTTGTGGCCCATGTTCGGTTCCTGCTTCCTATTCCTCCTAGAGTAAGTTAATATGGGTTTATGACCCGAAACGCTACCAATTCCGCCTCCTGCAAAAATCTGCCTTGTCCTCAAGGCAAAAAGAAGGATACTGCTGCTGCCAATGTACAACGACTGTCCAGGAAGCTTCTTCAATTGGCTTCCCTTTCCACAACACGAGCCATTCGACAATCTGCTCTTGATTCTTCCGGACAGTACGTTCAACAAGGATAGCAGAATCTTCCTGCATTCCTCGAGAACAATATTCTTGATCAATCGAATTCTGTGCATTGGAAGAGAAACCTCCACCGAACCTTCTTAGATTTGCCAAAGCCTTTTGTCTTAAAATTAACTCCAAATCACCACCATCTGCAACATCATCAACACTTGAATCCTCATTCTTCCTAATAGCATCTTTTGTACCAACCTATCCATGTTAGACATGGTTCTTTCATAAGGGACCTCCCTATCCTTGTCTCTTTCTAAAATTTTGGAGGTTTTAGTATCAAAAACAGTGATATCCTCACTGACCTTACCCTCTGTGGACCTCTTCTTGTCAGAGGCAACATGTGACTGATTATCTATGCCCCTCTTGCTTCCTTCGTTACTATCATTGCTTCTGCACGGGTAGTCTGTTACGATCCCAAGAATTAGAACGAGTTTGAATCGGGCTTGTTCTAACGAACCCACTCTTGCCTCGATTCTTCCCAATGTTTGGAACTCAAAGGGAGTTGCCTACTAAGAACGTGTTTTGATAATTGTCTGATATCTTTATTCATGAAAATAGCTGGCTTCTTATAACGAAGTTTACAGACTCAATTTAGAATACTTGCCAAAATAAACTTCTAAGAAATAAAGACTCTATCCAAATTGATTTGAGAATAACATAAATCACGCAAAGATAATTGACTAAATCTTTTTCAAATAAACTAGCTATATTCAGCTCACTCAATCCCTCTTGTTACGCCTCTGATAACTCTTTCCAATAAAAGAATCCATGACGGTCACTTTATGGTGTAGGAGGGGATAATGCTCAGGCAAAAAAATTCACACCAAGGATTTGAAGTGGATAGAGCAAAAACAAAGGTTATAGAGAAACTCCCACCTCTAATCAACGTCCAGGGTGTGCGAGTATTCCTAGGCCATACTAGGTTCTACCGTCAATTTATTAAGGATTTCTCGCAAATCACAAGACCATGACAAAATTGTTAGTCAAGGATGTACCTTTCCTTTTTTATGATATCTCTGTTGTTTTTATAGGCTTATAAACTTAAGATCAACTTGACAGGCCTGCCTTAAATTCAATATACATCAATTGATTTATTTTTGTTTTGAGAATTCTTGTAACTATCGAAATTGGTTAAGATTATATTGATTGGTTTCATTTTGATAAATTAAAAAATAATTAAAATAACAAAAAAGTAAATTAAAAATTCTACACAAATTCACTTATTAATTTATAATTATGTTAAATTTTAAATTTTGTTTAAAAAGATGTTTTATTAATTTTAAAAATATTTATCCTATAAGTCAATAAGTTTAATTATTAAACAAATTGATGTGACATATTTTGTTTTATATCTAATGACTTCCTACCTACATCTTCTTGTAAAAGTAAATTTTTTTCTGTGCATTTTTTATAAGTAAAGTTGAAAGTTAATACAATTTGTTCTATCACAGAATTTCTATACACAATTAAATGGGACTTTGTTAGGAAAACAAAGAATATCCAAAATCATTTAGATACTTTGGGATTGTTAGCCCCAACTTACTAGCAAGCTTGTCAATCTTAGAGATAAAATTGATTCTTTAAAATCTTAAATACTTTCTAACTAATATTACATTTTCTATAGAATTCAATTTCCAAAAATAAAAATATTCCCTTAAAATATACTATATTAAGAAATAATATTCGAAAAGAGAAAAAAATACAATTCGAAATTGCATGCAATATTAGTGACTATATCGATGAACTATATTGTTATTGCTTAACTTCTTTTAAAGAACTTCCCTTTCTTTAGAACATAAGTAATACTAATAGTAATTAAGTATCATTAAGTAAATTACCTCCTAGTAGTTAATGCTATAGATTAATTATTATTGTAAAAAAAATGTATTCAATATCCTATAAATGTGATTGACTTATGACATATTGAGTGTATAATTGACCTATTTTTATTTTTGCCAGTTAAAAGGTAATTGTATTAATCAATGAAACTCATAAAAGAGATACAATTTGATACAAGGCTTCTTATAACAAGCAACTCAAGTGCTAACTACTATTAGAGCATGTTTCGTTCAAACTATACATCTGGTGTTATAAGTACCAGAACTTGAGATGTTCCCGCAGCGAAGGGATTAGTCACTGATTCCGTCGGTGGATACCCTGGGTGCACAAAAAAAAAACAAGTACCAGAACTTGGAACTTTATCTTCTTTTATTATTATGGTATGTAAAAGAAGTTGTTTTGGCTTAAGAGTCAGTCTCTTTCTTCGTGTTAGCCCCACTAGATCATAAGGTTACCTGTTGGTTTTCCTATTTATCTTCATTTTATGCACTAACTTGTTGCCATTCTTTAAGATAAAAGGCTTTGACTTAAGTTAGTTAAGATGTTTTCCCATATCCAAGTTAACATGCTTTAATAAAAGGCAAGCTCTATTGGTCATGACTTTTATTCTTGATAAACACTTGGTAATAAGAGTTATTGGTGAATTTTGTTGGTGCATATCTTTGCCACCTTATATTATCCTTCAAGAGTTGGTTTGCGTTGAATAACGGAGAAGCCTAACCTCTCCATTTCCAATTCTATGCTTAATTACCCAACAAAACTTTTCCATTGACTGTATTATATGCAACAGTTAATCGAAAGGAACTGGTTGGAATAGCAAACAGCATGATGGGATTATCGATAACAAACTATCAACGTAGCAAGCATCCTATTCTCTAAGAGTATCCTGCCCAAATCTTAATAAATTGATAAAATTATAAACTAACAAATGACTAATGAGTGTGATTTATAAGAAAACTATTGCTTTTCTTTCTTTCCAGCATCAGGCGTATCTTTTCTTCCTGCATCACCTCCATCTTTCTTTCCAGCAAGAATCATAGAAATTTGAAGCCCTCTACTAAATGCTTGATTGAAGAGCAGGCGAGCTTGGAACTCTGATATGAACGGAAACCATGACAAAATGGCTATTGGTGAGAACAGTAATAGCCCCATAATGTACTCGTATGCTCTTGCTAGCTCCTTAATCGAATCCCATAATCCTACACCTTTAAACATTGGCCTGCATGCTTGCCCAATCTTTGAAGGACAAGAAAGAGATATTTCCGTTAGTGAAAGCAGCTCACTTGCTACAATGTTTTCAGTTTATATTCCAACAAAACGCTCTATTACCTGGTTTTATAATTCAGTTCGGGAACTGATGGTATGGTGGCATTTTGCAGGAAAGCAGAGGAAATAAAAAGAAAACAATCACATCAAAGAAAGAATACAATAACTTTCTCATTGAGATCATTTATGGATTAAAGATGAGATCAAGAAGCTTGAAGCTAGACGGGACGTCAATGATCCGAAAACATACAAAGAGTCATTCCATATTTTATACTTCAAACTTCTCAAGCTCATAGATCCATTCATGGACACAAACACAGGCCACGAGGTTGTGTACCTAACGATTCACCTACCAATGAAGGACAGAAATTTTTCATTTTGTGAAATCAAGGTTAGACTAGGTATCTATGTTTGTTGACATCGTTAGGATCTTATTTTATCATTTAGATAGTTCATGTGGTAGTTCTAAGAACATATCACTAACATATCTTTTAGCCGGTTGTTAGAAACATTTCCATGTCTCATATGGTAAGCTTTCATGCTGTTGATGTAGTAATTAAAAGGTTATTTCGAAACAGAGAGGAAGAACACGATATCCCTGTTGAAGTATTAGCTAACTAAATGTTGCCATTAACAGAAAAAAAAGAGAACTTACAAGAAGAAGGGCCCACCCAGTAGGCATGAAGGCAAGTACGGCAGCAAATACATCCGTAATCGTGAGGTTGCATACAACAAACAAAACAGTCATGACTGACATGAAGGCAAGGAATAAAAGTGCCTTCAGTATTCTGAACATCAGCTGGAAATCTGTGCCAAATCTTCGTCTCCCCATTGATACCATCTGATAGAAACATAGGAGCCCCGAACAAGTAATAGAAAAGGTTAATAGTGAACCCAAGAAAAGAAAACAGGAGTGGTAAAGCAGAAACGAAAAGGGAAAACAATCCAATTTCTTTGAATACAACTGATGTAAGACAAAAAGGTCAATGATAATCAGACAGAAATACAAATTACTTCTGAACTTGTGGTAATTTGTTGTACCTTTAGGACTAGAAGAACAGTTATCATAACCACCCAGGATAGTCCATACACCTGGACAAGAGTTCAAATGAATGGCAGAAAGTTCATCAACTGAGTTGGAAGTCTAACAAGGTTATGGTAGGACAAGTGAAAAGATACTATTCAACTATAAAGTATATGTACCAGCACACTTTTGCTGTGATGAGCTATGTCAAGGTGGTAGACAATTCCATATTGGTAGATAAAGAAACGGCATGCAAGGACAATCTCGAGGATCCTTCCCCTAATATTTGTGTGCTTCAAATGTTCTTGTTCTCCATCCCACCAGGATTCCCAGCTTTTATCAGGTGGGATTCCAATGCCACCACGATTTCCCATCCACCTCTTCCAATCAGTCCAATCATCCACTGTTTTTTGCCAGTCAAAACCAGATGGATTGAACACAAAAGGTGCAAACAACCAGGACCCAACAAGGAACCACATGGAGAATGTGATAAACCAGTAAAGATTCGAACTGCGATATGATTCCCCATAAACTTCATACAGGACTAAGAGTATAACCAGTTCTAATCCCTTCACAAAATGACTTCGCGAGTAGAACCTGTAGTTTTCAGCAAACTTTGCATGAAAAACAACAAAACCACGCCCAGTAGCTCGATATTTGGAACCACCATGCAAAATTGTTCTTCCATAGTAATGTGCTTTGGTTCCAAGCTGGAACGTAAAGAATACAGAGGCCAGTTGCAGCTGCATGATAACAAAATCACCCAGAGCTGAGCGAAAACCTTTTTCCAAGCCAATTTCCATAACCATAGGCAGCACCAGCAACAAGCCCAGCTGAAAAACTGACTGAGTAGCTAAGGCCTCTTCGAGTGCCTTGCTTTGACGTATGGTCGGGCTTGCTATAATCTCACTCTCCAATCCACTCATTACCATGTACAAGCGTCCATACAAGAAGACATACACTATAAGCACGGTAACCTGTGATGGTAGGAAGATCTAAATGAGTCCATAGTCATGTTTCCATCACTTTTAACAAATTGAAGCAACACCAAGGGAGAATGCATGATATATTACAAGAACATCTAAAACAACAAACTCATTACTTGGTTTGGTGCTTTGCAGCCAATAATTGACAGTCGATGCTTTTCAAAGAAAATTGACATAAATTTGAGGCCGAGTTAAAAAAAAAAACATAAAATCAGATCTCTTTAAGAAATTCACTAATACTAGGAGAGACATAGCTCAATAACAAAGATGCAGTCGTTAGCACAGGGTAGTAGATAAACATTATCCCTGATAATGACCACAATGTAGGTTGTTCTCTGATGTAGATTTATCTTGTATCAATCTCAACAATATATATTACCAGCTTGTGAAGCGTAGTAATATGAGTCAAGAACTGACACAATAACATTCATCCTCTCAAAGAGCAGCTACTAAGCTTGATCAATGTGTTATCCATAAGAATAAGGTCTGCCCTTTCCCTCCACCCTTTTAAATTGTAAGGTTATTGTATAAGATGGGTACTTCAAAGGAAAGAGAAAAAAAGCTTATGACTAATGTTAAGAGGTTTTGGGATTACGGAACTGCAAAATTGAATAATTCAAAGTAGAATTGTTCTACATTTGAACCTTCTTTCTTTCACAATAAGAATGCCAGTACTGATTTTGACCAATACTAACCTTATCTCGTTTTTCAAATTGACCAGAGATTACATCATCATCCATATAGGAAAATGATTTTACGTCCAACCTATCACCAAGCATGAATAATCATACTTTCTAGCTTAACAAAGATATCACCACTGCTTCCATGTGCAAGGACATTTTACTGCTCAAAAAGGATCCAAGTAAAGAGATGTTTGACTTACCATACTGCTGAAGTAGAAACCAACTGTTGTAAAATAGAAGGATAGCATTCTATAGAAGTCAAATCGACGCCCAAGTCTGTAAACATCACGACTAAGCGTCTGTTCTCCATTACCATTTGCAACCTTAGCCTCAAAAGAAGATATCTGATTCATGCCCACATCACGCCCCTTGCCTACTTGAATATATTCATGATGTGTTACATATCCCCCTCGCAGAGTTGAATTGAATCCTGAAAAAATTGGCATGTTCAGCATCATAAATACCAATAGCTAAGTACTCATCAGACTAACTGAAATTTACCTGAGAATATGTCCTCGCTGAGGTTTATTATTTTTGAGGCTTTGCTTATGCCACCCCGTGTTATATGGAAAATTCTATCAAAAATATCAGGATGACCATAGTGGAACCTTACCCTGTAAACACAAGTACAGCATGTTACATAGATTACATAATAGTAGTAACAATAATAGTAGCAGCAGTAGCAGTAGCATGATGCTATAGACAAGCAACTACAGATTGCTAATAGTTTTACTGTGGGTTCAATGAGCAGTAAATGACCATTAAGGTATAAGAATTTGGGACTTTGTTCATCCATGGTGAGTGAAAATATAGGGTAACCTAGTTAAAGGTCACATAAACATAAAAATCCGAGAGGATTTTACTCACATATGCTACGTTAGCATCTTGTTTTTTCTTTCAGACAGAATGGATGTAAGCATTCCATTGATCTGGATAAAAATTTACTCACCTCAAAGGATTGGCCAAAACTCGTTGCCCAATAGTTACAAAGCTGGTCTCCTGGTTGGACATGAACCAAGCAAGTGATGAAACACTGCAAGAATGGAAGAAGTGAACACGCTTACACTTGGAATTGCCAACAATTTACATCTACTCACACGATTGTTTGAGCATAAATACAAGATTCAAGTTGTGTTGTAGAATAGAGTAAACTCTAACCTTCCAGTAAATATATGCTCCCTCAACCCCAGAATTGTAGGTCTCCTCTGTCCACGTCGTGATTTGATGAATTCCTCTAACACGTTTCTCATTTTGAAAGCTTCTTCAAAGTAATTATCCTAAAGCAAGACAATGAACAGTTAGCATTGGTGCTTTTGAACTCTAAATAAAGAGGCAGGAAAGAAAGGCACCTGATTCATGTCTATAGTCTGCAGGGCCTCCCCACGAGTAAAAATGATGGCATGGTTTTGGTTTTCAGGTTTCCCTTCTCCAATGTCACTCAGAGGACCTGGAAGCTTGATCCGATAGATTTCCTAACAACGAAAGAGATTGCATTAAGATTTCATGATAGAAAATCCAATAAAATTGGCACCAAGAGTCTATGATTTCACTATTTTCATTGGACAATTTAGAAGGTCCATCCTATGTTTCAGGCATGAGCAGTGTCTAAACTAGGCAATTGAAAGAAACATGATGAAAACGGAATTTTGAATGGGCAGGAACTTCCCATAATTAAACAAAGAAACCAATGGCATTGCTAATAACGTTAATAGTATATTTGATATCAAAAAACAGGTTGCAATCTGACATTCAGAAGGAAAAAGCAACTCAGACAGATATATGAGCCAAATGTAACCAAGTAAAGCAAATTAAATTTTAAAAAGAATCCATAAGAACAAAATCCACATCAAACTAGAAGCTACATTCCTAACCTCATCCAGCTTATCCCCTCCTTTGACAAGAACAGAGTAATAAAACTTTTGAGATTTTCCATTCACAGTCTCCTCTCTTTCATCTATGTATGCAACACGTAGAGATGGATATCTGTACACAATATACATAAGAAAAGATTCAACACCAATGAAATCATCTAACCTTTAAGATGAGATGTACAAAAGATTGCAAACCTATTCAACTTACGTCAACATGAGATTTAAAATATTTATATAACAACTCCTATCTCGAGGGTCGCTGGATTTTTTCTGATTTCCATACACCTGACAAGAAACAACGTAAGTGAACTTAAGATCTGCCAGGGCTTGTGCACGTTTTTCATAAGAATCCTTCTCACGGCCCTCATTCAATTCCATGTTGTCGAAGCCACCAAAAATATCTGCAAAGGAAACATCCAGCAGTGAACAAGAACAAATACAATCATATTATGAATCTGTTAAGTTTACACTAGTATTGCAACGTCTAACTTAAATCACAGACCATGTTCTCCTGCAAATTCAAGAGCGCACTGAAGTTCAACAGCCGTCCTGTAGTACATCATCCCTCTCACTGGAAACAACATCATTGTTAGATGAGACTGCTTAAAACTGAAGCTGTAGTGTCGCCTGCAACAGAACAGAATTCAAACCTGTTCTAGCTAGTGTCTGCCCTCTGTATGATACCCATTGACGGGTAAATTCCATCTTTTCTTTTGGGTTGTATTTCAGTTTAGGATCATTTATGCGCTCTTCAAAGTTTTTCCACTCATCTAATATGCCATCACTAAAGTTAGCTGAACTTAAAATTGTTGGTAGAACAAGAATATGTGGGTGGAATCAGAACTCACCGCGATAAATTGTCTTTAAATAGAACAATATTGATATACCATCTTCATTTTCTTTATTAAGCTCCTCATCAGAATAAAGAACATCTTCTTTGTAGTAAGGAGTCAAGACACTGACAATAATATTAAAACACTCATTAATGTAAGAATCTGAGAAGTTGAAACTAAGGTTCTTTCTAATGTCTGTTAAATGAAAAACCTAGGTGGAAGTACACAGGCCCAAGATACATAAATATATGCATGTTAATACAAGATACATGCTCGAGTTTAGAGACCACAATCAGTAGTCCACACTTGTGAAACAGTTTATTTACAAGTTATTAAAACCTTTATGACCAAAGGCATCAAGCTCAAATTGTGCTACCCCCTTTCTAGTAAAAGATGAAGTTTTGGCATGAGGTATGCTAGATCCATTTTTTATCTGCACCTTCAGCCAGTAGGTAGGAGTTAGCATGCAATATTATGTGTTCAAACATAGTATAACATCAAATAGCTAGAATGGTTTTTTAACAATGCAAATGCAAGTTAATCAACATGCATATGCAATCATAGAAGCGAATGCCCAACTCTAAAGGTGATGAAAAAAGAATACGGTTCCTCATGCATAAAAGTTTTAGACAACAAAATGCAAATTTTAACTTTTGACTAAATTAAGAAAAATGATAAAACTTGAGAATAATGAGTTTGCACATTGCCATGATTAAAATTATGGAAAGTTTTCCTCTTTCCACTTAGCAAACTTAATCTTCCTTATTAAAAGATTTGATAAAATCACGGACCTAAAAGAGAGCATATCCCGAACTCTCGGAGCAGGTGGCATGTTCATGAACAAAGAATTTGCAAAAAAAGTGATACGGCGACGAGCATCCAAGTTGGAGGGTACATTAATAGCAGATTCCTTGGTGGTCAAAAGCAATTGCAGTCTCACAACCTATACCGAATAACATTAGATAAATGTTCAGAAAAATGAATCCTGGGTTTCAGCAATTGTATGCTATCAATGATACCTTCTCTCTCCAGGATTTGTTTAGAGTGAGGCGAATATTTATTTGTCCAAACCTTTGTTCTTTCTTGCTATCTACAGTGCTAGAGTGAGTTCTTTCAAGGATCCTGTGGAAGCAAGAAACCAAAGCAATCATAAACTTACTGCAGCTAATGCTATTGCAGAAACCATCATATGTATCACATCCTGCAGTTCAAAATTTTACTTACTCGTGGCCATGAACCATAACATCCTGTACAATAATTTCTATAATATCCTGGAGAACATTGATTATCTGAGACTTGTACGTGTCAATGTCTTCATTATCACCTAGCTGCCAACAGAGTAGTGTAAGCCCTCAAATGAGATAGGATGAGACAGGTAATTAGTCAGTCATAACTAGCTTGAAAACATGCATATAATAAGGAAGAACAAAAGTACACTACCAATATTTTTAGAAACTTCTCCAACTTCTCACTGAGTGAAGGCAAAGGACTCATCCGAAATTCATTTAAAAATCTACGTTGCTGAATGCTAATGTCTATTTCATAACAGATCATCCTGACAATTCTGTCCAGAAGGGAAGGAACAGGAAGACAGCATGAGTGAAAGGTCTTTCATGATGATTCACAAAACTTTGAAAGCTCTTCTATTCATCTAGAATTGATAAAATCTTATAGTGAATGCTCCTTACGTCTTATCAAGATCATTCTCCAGAAGGCCATATATGATATCTCTCAATGTTTGATAACACTCGATTACTGCTGAATGCATGTACTCATCCATCTTCTTAAACAAATCAGCATCTTCCTTCCCCCTAAAATCCTTTGCCATGTCCAATGCTATAGGAATCTAAAGAGGTCAATCGAAGCCAGAAAGTAAGCTCGACAAGATTTTCTCGCAAGAAAAGGCAAAAAATTTAGAAAAGATTCTGTGTCAAGCATTATAGTTTACAAAAACAATAAATAAAAGCTTATACCTTGCTAGCAAGCAAAAAAGGAGGCCACTGGATGACAGTGGCACCACCCAAAGAAGATGGTACAAGAAGCAGGTCTCTTTCGCTGAAAAACAATTACCTTTTAAAGTTAATGCTCTGGACTAATTCATTAGACAGGACTGACCAAATTTTGGCAAAAAAGATGCTTAACTGATTGCTGATGAGATCCTCCACTCTCATAGAATGTATGAACTCATTCCACACATTTGCAAAACTTGTAATGTTTCTTTTTTCAATTGACTCGTCATTCTGTCATACAGAAGCATTGTGTTTCAAAAGGATAAAAGTAAGTTCTAATTAATTTCCATAAGAAGCCAATCACTAAATCAGAAAAGAACCACATATATCATGAATGCATCACATTTTTCCATATTAGTCTAAATTTTGAATGCACTAAAATTTCCAGGAAATAAAAAAACTATGCAAATCGCTAACTCTGTTAGAATTGATAATACCAAGTTCATCCTTTTGGAAACTTCATCTGATGATGGTACAAGGAAGCGACAAAGTGCTGAAGGGACATTTTCAAACCTTGATCGTAACATTCCAAGTGTTCGTATCTACAGAAATGACAAATATTAGATCACAAAAACCACATTTTACTTTTACAACAAAGCTTCAGTTATGATTAACCCCTCAACACAATCAAATATTTTCTGGTTTTCCAGGCTTAATGCACGTCATATAAGTGTTGACATATCTTTCTAACACAAAATTGGCATTACTAACCTCACCCAAATGGCTGAAGGCTCCAATAATTCCACCAAAAAGTGTGGAGTATATAGAGTACCATATTTGTCCATCCATGAAATAAACCTAATATACAATCAGATGTAGATTGTAAAGATTCATCATGTCTTGCATGATATAAGTTTATGTAATTAAATCTTTTAGAGGAATTCACTTACTAGGACAATTGGAGCCCATATTGCAATAACGACACCAATATTATGGGTCACTGGAGCAGTTTAGAACATAATTAGTACAAGCAATCATTTTAGCTGCATGACTAAAGAAAGTACAAACAGCCACAGAAGAGAGGAGAAGGTTACCATTTGGAAAGAACTCATGCCATTGATAGTTACCAATGTGCATATCCATGATCAACTTTGTTGGTTCAACTAGAGGCAGTATCTATTAAAGGAATGTGTGAAACATTACATAGCAACAGATAAATTGGCAGGTCATTTGAAAAAATTACTAGTAAGCATAATTAAGATACAAATTTTTCAAATGAAAAAAATACATATCGCCTTTTCTTCAAGATTCACAGATACAATTGTAAATGAACTTATGGAAAAGATCTACCAAGATAGGGAGTCACAAGTTTGATAAGTCTGCTACCGATAATATTATTTCTTCTTTTGCTACTTGCATTAATTGATATCTTGGTAAGAGCAAATTATCAAAAACATTATCATTGTGCTAAGTTGAATGCAGGTTTAGAAATACTTCAGTACATGTTGAAAAAGATTCTGAGAACTTTTTCAGTCCCTACAGAGTAAGATTATCAGCTTCTGATGCAGTTGTAGATCCAGAAAACTTGAATTATATTTAATGTTACACAGGTTTCAGCATCCTCTTATAAAACAGGCAGATAGTTTCTGTAGGCCATAAAGGTGAGTACTACTAGATTGTGTGCACTATGACTAACATAATTATAAAGTTTAGAAAATACTCGTATAGATCTTTCAGGAACAACCAAAAGGCAAGGAGTATTGTATAATGATTCCTACTAATAAAACTCGTATATGCTATCAACTTGCTATCCAAAGGAAAACATTCTAAAAAATTCCACTACAGCAAAGCTCCCACCTAGTTAAACTATTCAAAAAGCCTTTTTCATGACCTGTTCAAAAAGCCTTTCTCATGTTCCTGAAAATTCAAAATTCTACTCAGATGACAATGCCTATGAATGTTTGAATGTCCAAAATATGAACTGCTGACAAATTTAACAGTAACAAAATAATATGCAACTGGAAAAGCTATTTGAATTATACAACTCCCTTGTCAGTGCATAGGGACTTCATGAATTTGACTAAACAATGTCAGTAGTATGCAAATTTGATGAGAAAAATTAGTATAAATTTGTAAGAAAATTAAACAGACATTTTCCATGTCTGGATTAGTAAAGCTATTGTTTGAAGATATTTGAAGAGAAAAATACCTCCACATAGTAGCTAAATGCGAGCTTGCTAATCAGTAGCATGAGCCAGAAAAGTGTATACCTGATAGGAAAATCCAATTCCATTAGTTGTCGACAGCCCTGCAGTGATTATTGCCATAAAACAAGAAAAATAGAAATAAATAAAAGTTGTTCCCTTACTTCAAAAGAGAGAATATGTCTTCATGCATCCCTCTTCCAATATAGAGTTTTGGCTGCAAAAGAAACACGACCAAGTTTGTAATGTTTGGGTAGGTAAAAATGCCAACAACATTCACAAAAACAAGGGCACATAGATGTACAATTAAATACAAGTATTCCTCACCCTTGCCCTCCACCTCCCCCAATAAAAAGGAAAAACCCAAAAAAAGAGAAAGAAAAAAGGAGAACTGCACACAAACATAAACACATTCACCCATTTCATAAAGACATGCTTGCCTGGGCCCACCACATAATCAGGGTAATGATCCGCCAGTTTGAACGTTCCATGCTTCTTCGTAAAGGCGGAACCACAAACATAATTGCAGCCACTACATTAGGTATCAAATATATTGCGACAGCATAATTATAAAATGATTGACTCCGCCAATCTCTCGCCCAACTACTGAAGAACTTGACCAGCCCAGTTGGGTTCTCCACTGAAGTGGAGTAACCAATTGGCAACACCACAGCCCACATAGCTGCCACCGCAAACTTCAGAAGATAACGTATTATTTGTGTAGCTTTTAAGCTCCCCCAGGCATTAAAACTGAGAATTATGTCCAGAGCAGCTGCAAGAGAGATAGGAACCATGAGAAACAACCAAAAGAGGTCACCCATTTTGTATCATTTATAGAGAATAAGTAGTATTGTTATCATGTAACCCACATATAGTTATTAATAATTTCTGCTATAACATCCCTCTTACAACTAGATTGGATGAAATCCAAATATGCAAATTAAACTCATTCTCTTTGGTTTACAGAAAATGTATGGCTGCAAGAATCAAAAACTCATGGAGTGATAATGCAAGAGATTACTTCAATCAAAATCTGTAATCTTTCCTTCAAAAAGAAGGAATTTTTCAGTATTCATCTTTTGTTAACACACTACAACAGAATGGGGTAGCCGAGAGGAAAAATAGACACCTCTTAGAAATTACATGAACATTGTTATTTCAAAATAATGTTCCCAAATCTTATTGGGGGGGAATCTGTCCTTACTGCAGCCCGCTTGATAAGTAGGATGCCCTCTAAAGTTCTTGGTTTCAAGAGTCCTATTATTCTATTACATGATTATTAACCAAATTCACAAATAGATTCCAAATTACCCACAAAAGTCATTGGTTGTGCGGTTTTTGTTCATATTCATGACATTAACCAAAGAAAACTCGATCCAAGAGCATTAAAATGCATCTTTGTTGGTTACTCTTACACAAAAAAGGGCTACAAGTGCTATCATCATACTTTTCATAAATTTTTCATTTCAATGGATGTTACTTTTGTTGAGAAAAAACCTTTCTATTCAGATTTTACTTTTGTTGAGAAACAACCTTTCTATTCAGATTCTCATCTTCAGGGGGAGAGTGTGAGTGAAGATAAAGAACATGAGCTATATTTCCCTGATTTACAGGTTATTGGTCAACCACAAATCGTTCAACCTAAAAATTCAAACTCACCACCTACACTGCCGCTTGATCAGCCACATGAATAGCCTCTTAACACATCAGAATCAACCCAAATTATACAACCAGCAGCGAAAAAACCTATCTTAGTCTACTCAAGGAGAAAAGAACCCGATTCAACTGCAAGTTCAAGACTTGACTCCAAAATCAAGAATACAGTCAGAATTACCCTCTCCATTGATTGATGATTTACATGTTCCTATAGTTGTTAGGAAAGGAATTAAAAATTGCACTCAATATCCTATTTCTCACTTTGTTTCTTTGAATAAAATTTCACATAAACACCGTTGTTTTCTTACTAATTTAGATACAATTCCTAATCCCCAAAACTTCAATGAAGCACTTAGAGATGAGAATTGGAAACTCGCATGAATGAAGAAATAAGTGCACTCAATAAAAATAATACACATGGGAAATTGGTGACCATCCAAAAGATAAGAAATTAGTAGGATGTAAGTGGGTGTGTATGCAATTAAGTTTAAAGCAGATGGATCCTTAGAGAGGTACAAGGCTAGGTTAGTAGACTATCAAGAGACTTTTGCTCCAGTAGTTAAGAGGAACACAATCCGCATTCTTTTATCTTTAGCTGCTAATTTCAATTGATCTTTGTAGCAATTTGATGTCAAAAATGCTTTTTTGCACGATGATCTTGAAGAAGAGTTATATATGGAGCCTCCATCGAGTTTTGAGAAATATTTTAAAGATGTGTGCAGGTTGAGAAAAGCATTTTAAGGGCTTAAGAAATCACCATGGGCTGGGTTTGGAAAGTTAGCAAGAGATGATGAAGCGGTTGATAAAGGAAGGTATCAAAAGCTGTTGGGAAACTAATATACTTGTCATACATGTCCCGATATTGCACATGCTGTGAGTGTGATAAGTCGATTCATGCATAATCCTAAGAAAGTTCATTTACAAGCTGCCTATAAAGTAATTCGATATTTGAAAGCTGATTTCGGAAAAGAAATCATGTTTAGAAGAGGAGCAAAATTAACTATAGAAGCCTAAACTAATGCAGACTATGCTGGTTCGCTACTAGATTGACGCTCAACAACTGGCTGTTGTATGTTGATTGGAGGACTTGGAGAAGCAAAAAACAAGCAGTAGTATCGAGATCAAGTGCAGAATCTGAATTTCGTGCAATGGCTCAAGGAATTTGTGAACTCTTATGGATAAAGAAAATTTTAAAAGACTTGCAAGTTAAATGGCAATGGACCTATTAAGTTGTATTGCGACAACAAATCAGTTATAAGCATTGCACATAATCCAGTTCAACATGACAGAACACACATGTTGAGATAGACAGACACTTCATCAAGGAAAAGACTGAAAGTGCTGATCTGTACACCTTATGTTCCTACAAATGGCAAACTTGCTCACAAAAGGACTGGACAATTTAACTTTCCAGAACATTACTAGCAACCTGGGAATGGAAAACATTTATAGCTAGGATTCTGATTTACCAATTTAGGCTGATTGTAATCTTTCATTTATTTAGGTTGATTGTAATTTTCTTAATCAATGACTGATGTGTAGGAATTAGTTTGTTTCCTAAAATAGGACAAATGACTTTGTATATATTAGTGTATTCAACATATGGAGAATAAAGAGAAGAATTTTTGTTTCTGTTCAGTATTGTTTTCATATAACCCACATATAGTTATTAATAATATCTGCTACAACATCCCTCTTATAACTAGATCGGATGAAATCCAAAAATGCAAATTAAACTCATTCTCATTGTTTTACAGTAAATGTATGGCTGGCAAGCTTATAAATTAATAATCCATTATGCAAATTTCCTATACCATAATACAATTTTTTTCCTCCAATTTTACCATCTTAAGGAGCTTCTAACTATTCAAAGAAAGGAAAAAGAAAAAAGTTTTCCATTTCCACACTACTTTATCTAATGGCATACCAGAAAATAATAAAGATAAGTGGTACCTTGCAGAAGATTGAGAAAAGCAGAAGTGATAAAGATGCTCAAAACGCTTCTGAAGACATCAGCATCAAAAATAGCTGCTATGGAACCAGAAGGACTCCAGGCAACAATTACCATGGCCTGAGAACGAGCAAAATCAGTAGGTTTCTTGTGGGGACTCTATTCTGTAACCAAAATCCACAAATATTAAGGCCACCTGGAAAGCCAATATAAACAATATCCACATGCGATCAAAACTTCTATAGAGGTGTGCAAAGGTGCGAACTTCAACAAAATTAGTCTTGGGCTTTCTCTTTCCAATAGCTCCTTGATTTGATCTCTGAAAAAAAAAGAGCAATTTGCAAACTTCAACTTACACGTTTTCAACTATTGCAGTCTAGGTATTCACACACTTTCAGTTTCTCACGCCAAAGAAGTTTCAGAATGTGCATGTTATGATGCAAATACATGGATTCCAATAACTCAAAACATTTGAATTATCAAAGTTTTTGACCTCAATAGCACCTTTTACTAATATTTCTTTTTCCCATTCAAATAAAATTCCTAGAAACCAACCAATTTTCCAGAGTTACAACAAAGAAGAACCAACGAATGACTTAGACTCCTACTCCTGTTGGCTTTAGACTATTAATCTAGAAATGAACTTCAAAAATAGGTATCTCATAAAAAAACTTATAAATGGATAAAATATTGAACATAAGCATTATTTTTAGAGCTGTATTGTACTTGTAATCAACATATGCATATAATTTATTCTCATTGCAATATAATCGTACTGTAGATCTTTGAAAACAAACTAGTTTGTATCTGTAATTTATGGGAAGGCATGACTATTGAAACTGATGCTTAATATGATTGTAGATGATCCAAAACCATAAAAGTGGACTAATACAATATTTTGAAAAAGGGAAGGACAGGGAAGATGGGTGAGGAAAGAGAGAGAAAGAGATGAAACCTCATTTGTTACCATCCCTTCATCTAATTGAACAAAAAAATCAGCCTTAAGATCCATCGGCCACCCTAACCGGAAACATCTATTAGACCTAAAAAGAAGGAAGAGTTCTGTTATGTTTCTTTCATAAACCGGCAATTTTAAGCTATTACTCAAAATATCCAACCAGAAGTACTCATTCAGATCGTCATAATTTCTCCATCTTGAATGACTTGTTGTGCCTCCCTTGTTCCTCCTTGCTTCCTTTTTCATGGGAAAATTTTTTTTTAGTGTGCATTTATAACTAAATTAAAAGTCAACCAAAAGTAGATCATATAAGTCTTACCTTCCGCACAACCTGGTAAATTGGAGTAATAACATTCCTCAAAAATGCTTCATCATCCGGTGCTGCTGTTTCATATGTCTCTCCAGTTACAGGATGCACATTTTCATACAATATTCGATAAACCTCATTTGCCATCTAATAAGTAGGGAAATATGAAGAAAATTATTTCAAAAGGTCAAGAATTTGGTGCAGAAAATTCACAACTACTAAACTAATCAAAGATTGTATATGAAATGGCAAACATTTTCAGAAAAAGAAAAGCTCGTTTTCCACAATTATCAGCATAGCTTGTTAGATTTGAATATCGAAATAAACAATTGGAACAAGGATGTCAGTGTATAAAAAAAATGCAACCAACAGGAGAGATAAACATACAGTTTCATGAATTAACTTCTGCTGATGTGGACTATAAGTTCCCTGATTAGCACTAGTAAGTTTTCAGTATAAGTTTCCAGTGCTTATGATTTGTTAAGAAACAATTTTCATGGACATTATTTAGTCGTATAATTTCAACAATTTGTCATAGCAATGGAAGAATAGTGCTTCTCGCCACTCAACTTTGCAACAACAGTTATGGAAGTCCTTATTCAGTTAAATAATTATAACCAAAGGTATTCAAACCATAGAATGGTGATTACAATTTCTCAAAATGGATGTATCTAATCCAATAGCTACTCGTTCAAGCCTTTTTTCAAATTCAAATTATCAATTTCTTTGGTTATCTTTTCCTGTTCTCCCCTTGAACAGTACAAGGAAGTTTGAAGTCTACGATTTTCTTTCCATCAAGAGATATTGTGCAACCAGATTCACATAAACAATAATGCATATTCCTGAGACACCATCTTCAGAATGAATATAGGATTCAAAAAGTTTGCATGTCAATAAGGATGGGCCATAAAACATACATTATGGAAGATATAGCATATGCATTCTGGCATGAAACGAATATTTGAAGCTTCTCCCCATACAAGAAGATACAGTGCAATGTAGATAAGCTGTAACTGTTGTTTGTTACAATTTACAGGAATCCTGCAAATGTCAGAAACAAGGAACCTCAAATCAGAGATAGGACCTAATAATTCTAGCCAACACTGTATATGAATAAAATGTTCTACCTTGTATGTCTTTCACAACGCAAATAGTCACACCATGATCTGTAATTCTTGAAAATCTTATTCATCAACTCCTCTATGGTACGATTTCTGAGCTGCAAGAAGTTTCAAATTAATCTTCAGCACATACAGGAACCTATAAATTAAATTTACACAGATAAAGATTGATTAGGAGAGATTTTTCTAGTCATTTACCGAATTATACTCTTCTTCGTTCCTTCTTCGTCCATCAATATTAGCTAATAACAATATCAGGTGCTCCCTCTGATTTGCCACATTTCCTTTCTTCACTCCAGCAGATGTAATAAAACATCATCTAGTTAGGTGGCGTGAATTATGTTTCATCAAAAGGATATAATATACAGATAAAGAATCAGAAAACGTCTAATTAGACCTTAGTCATCATCCTCGTAAAGTAGTATCTACAATTGTGCCTAAGTTGTAAAGTTGTCTGATGCAACAAATAATACAAAGGAGTACCAGCTCTACTTCCACATTTCACATGTCTGAGGTTGACCATGGATGGGCATACTTACCTTGATGTCCAGAAAGAATGATTCATTTAATTACTTCTAGCAGTATATTTGCAATAGTCATATGATATCTAAGATTTCCACAGAAATTGTATTTACAGTTCAAAAACGGATGCACTGACATATACCAAAGCTTGATTGAGTTTTGTTTGGTTGATATACTTCACCTGGCTTAATGAAGTTTGACAGTTTTATGTAGTTTTCTAAGAAATTAGTACAAAAATTAAATATAACAAATTATTTTTAGGGCCCAAAGTCCTTAAGATGCTTAAAACTAGAAATTTGAAGGTCTGCAAAAAATCAATCGTGTATTTGGTATATTAAATGGATATGAAGGTGCATTTCACCTGAAACCCAAATACAGAATAAAGCCAATCAAGCACATCATTAACGGGTTTAACCCTTTCCTTGGGCAATTCATCATGCGCATCACGTCTCAAAATAATTCTGGGCATTGGGAGATTATCCACATCACGTAAAGCAAGAAGAGCTGCTTTGATCTACATTGTCAAACAGGAAAAAGAAAATGACTGAAGCTGTGGCGAAGTCCCTTTATTAAGGTCTTCACAATCTATAGAAAGACCACGTATGCTGAGCATATTAAACCTCGGGAAGATCCATGATTGGTGGTTTTGCCCCAGCCGCATACAACGGAAGAATGTTGAAGTGTTCATATTGCTCTCGTTTCTTCTCAACGTCATTGGCATATCTTTGAGTCTGCAATCATGAAGTCAAAAAAAGTCTAGAGTCAAATAAACTAATATGGAACATGCATTTGAATTACTTGCCTGGACAGTGAATACACAGCACAAACCTCATCTTCTACTTTTGTAGGCTGTACTACAGTTCTCAACACGTCGTACAACACTGATGCAATCTGAAGAATTTTGGCCATCTCCTCCCTTAAAATTTCACACAGGTGAGAGTAGTTTAACTCAGGCATGTCAACAGCTATTTTACAAGGATAGGAAGGAAGGGAAAGCAAGAAAAAAGATAGAAAAGCTCACGGTTTTTTGGTGTACTGTCCATCTTTGATGTTCTCCTCGTAGTATTTCTGATAATACAACTGAATTTCTTTGGGGTCGTTTCTTGCAAGCATGGGTTTTGTTTCTTCTTCTTCCTACAACAGAACAAGATTAGAATAAATTATAATCAAAAACCGATTGGGCCGAAGAAGGGGAAGGGTGAACCTTCTCAAGCCTATGCAAGAGATAAGTCTTGAACTGGCGCACACCACGTCCACTTGATGTAGGATCCATTTTATGAGCCTTCTCAAAGGCATGGAAACGGCCTAGTGAAGTGAAGAAAATGAGTATTGCAATAATAATAGAAATAATTCGATGAAGAAGAAGAGAATGATTACAAAGATAGGCGACTCTAGGATTATCCTCCTCAATCTCATTGGCAACACGGAGAATAGGAGCAATGGCAGCTAAAGAAGAAGGAACAAGTTCGCTATCAATGGCGGCGCTGTCTTGGTCAGGCAAATCGACCAACTTGGTAAAACCTCTGGTAATTTTCCGGGACATAGACCGCTGCAGAGGAGGTTGTCCTCCGTCAGTGGCCTTGGTGCCACTGGAGCTGGCCATGCGGCGGGTAGCGGGAAAAAAGCAGTGACAATGGAAGTATAGAGGAGAAGATTAGGTATAGAAGGAGAAATGAAAGGCATTATCAGTAATAACAATAATATTAGTATCATGAAAAAGGAAAAGAAGAAGGAGGAGCAGGAGCAGGAGGGTGGAAACAAAAAAGATGAAAACAACATGGCGAGGTGCTTGGATTGTGAAGTGGGATAGCTAAAGTGGTTGCTCTGGTACTAAGCAAAGAACTGTTTTTTTAGCTTTAGTGATGCGGCGGGAACTTTATAGTTTAGTTTCCAGGGAACCTTGTATTACGTGTCGTGTTTGTATCATCAATCACTCATTCTTTTTGGGTCAAAAGCAGTGCTACTGCTTTTCCTTTTCTTTCTTTAGTCCTTAATGTCAATTACTGGGTTTTTTTTTTTTTTTTGTGGACTGTGGAGTCCCACTCCCACGGTCCCACCACCTCCTGCTGTTAAGTTAAGTTTAGTTTAGTTTTTTTTTTTTTCATATATTAGGCATTTCAATTTTTGCTGGACTAATATTAAGTCCTTAAGAGTTAAGACCCTACTCCAAGAGTTCTAGAGGAGATAAATCTGAAATTCTAAGATTCTTTAGGTTCCTACATAGTCTGTACACTTCTACACATAAAAAGTCGTTACATATTGATTGATCAGCTGCTGATTGATCACTGCCCTACTTAACATCAGGTTCTAATACCCTCGAGTTCCTTTAAATTTGATTTATTATAACCCAAAAATTGGAGTCCGTAAATCTACATCCCATCCTATCATGTCTTGTTCCTTTCTATGTTATCAAATTTAAAGGTGTGTTAGCATTATTCTTAGACGAAATGACTTGAGAAATTATTTTGTACTTGATTATTTTGAGTGCTCACAAGGGATGCTTTGTTGTTCTACTAATTACTATATATATATATATATATATAATACTATTAAGTGGATTGAATTTATCACTTTTATATAGTACTATTTGTTTTTTTTTCCTATTTTTCTTTTTTTCCTATTTTTTGTTTGCTATAATCCTTAGAAATTAAAGGAATCTCATTTAACATTCATATTTAAGGATATATTCTATGATAAAAGATTTACAATGATGACAATCTAAGTTTGTTCTAATTAGTATAAATTATAAATAAAAAGTTGTTTCTTGTAATATTACGGCTTCTTATTTTTAAAAAGAATAAACCACAACAACGTCAAAAAGAAATCAAATATGTATTTTTACCCATTATGGTAAATGGTTTTCAAATATGAAAATACATATTATCAAAACAATCCCCTGCTCTTAAGATTGACGATCCAACACTTTAATGACATCTTCTAAGTTGTCGCTTCAACGATTGATCGGGTTATCAAAGCCCTCAAAAATTAATTCTGATTCTCTAATTTATTGTAGTAGTGGTGGAATCAGGTCAAATCGAAAGGGAAATAAACACTAGTTTATTTAACTTTAAATAATAAATGACATGTGCTTAAATTTTGATTCATTTGATATGTTACACTTAGTGATTAATGCCTTAGAAATGCTTAGGATACTCACTTTAGATCATATTTGATTTTAGGAACATTTCAGAAGTAAAGGAGCTAAAGTGACCTAAAAGTATGTTCATTGAAGTCATCTTCTCAATTTCCATCCTCTATTGATTCATGGAGCATGAAGAAGAAGAAAATTAAAAGCAAGAAGAAGACAAGAAAATGAAAAGAATATGAAGAAAATGTTGTCATCATAGCTCACTACCATCCAGAAAATTTCATAGCCATGCAACGTGAGTAAATATTGTTACAAAGCAACTCATTCACGTGAATCATGCAAGGTTTCCATTTGTTCTCTATTTCTAACGTGAATATGCTGGACCCCACTTCCGGAGCCTAGCATTCGGAACCAAAAACTGAAACAATACTTGTCCTTGACCCTATCGAACTTGTTTAAGAACAAAAGGCAAAACTTTCTCTGTACCCGTTGGACTAAACAATACTTTGGACTGTTCGAAAGAAGACTTCAAGATCTACAACTTTCATGAAGGCCTTGAAGATGGATTCTATCCTTAGGAAGGTAAAAATTTTGACCAAACGATTCAAGATGAACAGTGCGCAGAAGAAGCGGAGGGTCAACCATAGAGGACACAGAAAGCAGACGAATGCGGAAAAGCAGATGAATACCACAAAGCAGACGAAAGCGAGGCAGACAAATGTGGAGCAAACGAATGCCACAAAGCAGACGAATGCCACAAAGCAAAAGAATGCCACCAAACAGACGAATGCAGAACAGCAGACGAATGCCACAAGGCAGACAAATGCAGAACAGATGAAGGCGGAGCAGATGAATGGAGTCAACTTAAGACGAAGCAAAGTCTTAAGATGAAATGATACCATTATAGACGATACGTCTCCCCTTAAGAAGGCCATAACTTTTGACTCCTATGCCCAATTACTTCATACTATTTATCACTGGAAAGCTAGAAAGATAAGTTACAACTTTCCAAAAGACAACTTTGACTGATTTAGTCTAAATTAATCCAGTTCCCTCCTCCCCCGAATATGACACACAATTTCTACACCTAGGAGAGACTTGAATTTTTGAAATGTGCAACTACCAAAGAAATGTGCACAAACACATGGGGAACTTTTCGGTTCTGAACTCATTTGCCAAAACCACAAAAACTCATACATAACTTTAATTGCAAATTTACATTATAAACCAAGGCTTAATACAAAATACAACATACAGAGAATGCTCAATATTTAACATGCTTATGAGGCTATCCAAAGTTTATCAAGCTAACTTAGTTACAAAACCTCCTAATGTTTTGGAGTTTTCAATGCCTTGCAAGGATTGCTACTCTTCTCTTTCTGCACCTGAGGAGAGAAGAGTGGGGCTACACAGCTCATTGACTAGCATATTTATAGTCATTGGCAATTGACCACAAATTCGAGCATATGTATAAATATATACTTATATTCAATAA
>JAOTBA010000009.1:358790-373683 GCA_025629845.1 Erythroxylum squamatum | reverse complement strand
TAAATGTTTGAAATTATGATTTCGAAGGGTTAAAATGAGTTTTAGAAAATGCAAGATTTATGAAATTCATGGTTTTCAAATTATTTGATTTATGATTTAAATGATTTAAAGAATTAGTGCATATATTGTGATGAATTTGATGAATATGAGATTAAGTTATGCTTGAGTAAGAGAAATCAAGTTATGGAGTTTATGGATAAGACGAGTTTTCCAAAAGGGAAATAATATGATTGAGAATAAGTTTGAAGAAAGAGAAAAAGGAATGAAAAAAAAAATTTGTACCGGATTTTGGATTGGATTGGCCTTACGGATTCCAACGCGATAATTTTATAAGATTTACGCTACGGATGTATTTGCTTCCGCTAAATGATTTTCGAGCGTTTCGTTTGCCTCCGTTTGTCGTATCGGTTTAATTCGATATCTTCGCTTTGATTTCTTCGCTTCCATTTGTTTCGAAACGTTAGTTTCGATTTGCTTCCGTTTTTGCTTCGTTTCCATTTCCGTTTTTCCGGTTGGGGTCCGGTCTCTAGATCGGGTCCCAACAACTTCCATTAAAACTGAAGCTGGTGAGGTTGTATTTGGACAAGATGGTATTGATAAAGAAGCCATGAATTTCTACACAAACCTTCTAGGCTCAGAAGTTACCCCACTAGGATTGGGATCTGATCTTAGGCAGTTTGTTTCAGCAAAAATTCCTGAACATAAGGCTTCTTTGTTAATAAGGCCAATAACAGATCAGGAAATAGAGAGAGTAATTTTTTATATGAATGGCTCTAAGGCTCCGGGTCCTGATGGTTTGAATGGGGTTTTCTATCAAAAAACATGGAGTACCTTGGGAGTAGTTAAGGAGGTCGTGCATGAGTTTTTCCTAAAAGGTGTACTGCTCAAAGAGATAAACAAAAAATTTCTTTTTCTGGTCCCTAAAAACTCCAACCCGTCTACCTGGAGCGAATTTAGACCTATCTCTTATACAAATTTTCTCCATAAGATCATCGCTAAGTTTTTGGAAAATAGTCTGAAGGAGTTTCTACATTTACTCATCAGTGAGAATCAAGGAGCTTTTATGAAGAGCAGGGATATTTGCGATAATATTCTTCTAGTGCAGGAATTTTTGAAAGGGTATAATTACGACAAAAGCCCCTAAAACTATACTATAAAAGTGGATTTACAGAAAGCTTTCGATAGTGTGAACTGGAGCTTTCTGCTATAAACTATAGAGGTCATGAACTTTCCCACAGGTTCATAAAGTGGATTCAAGAATGCATTACGACAACTTCCTATGGAATATTGATAAATAGGAGCCCTATGAAGGTGTTTAAAGGCAAAAAAGGACTTAGGCAAGGGGATCCTCTGCCCCTTACCTTTTCCTAATTTGTATGGAGGTACTCACTCAATTTCTGAAGCATAACACTTCAAAGGACTCTAGATTCAGATACCATTCCAAATGTAAGAAACTTTCTCTAACTAGCTTATGCTTTGTAGATGATCTCATTCTTCTAAGGAAAGCTAATGTCCACTCAGTCTATCTTCTGATGAGTACTCTTAATAATTTTAAGGAGATATCGGGTCTGTGTATCAATCTTCACAAAAGCTATTTCATACTCTCCAAAAGTACTTCTCACCTTTCTAATGCCTTGTCTCTAGCTACGGGTATGGAAATCAAAGACCCTCCTCTTCTATATTTGGGTATTCCTATCTCATCAAGGAGGCTTATGTATTGTGAATGTATCCAATTAATTGAAAAAATCCAGAAAAGATTGGGGTCATGGACTAATAGAGCATTATCCTATGAAGGGAAACTTCATCTTCTGAAGTCGGCTATTATGTCAATACAAACTTACTGGTATTCCTACCTATTTCTCTCTAAAAGGGTTATTAAAACAGTAGAAAAACTAATGAAGCAGTTTCTATAGGTAAATGGAATGGTGAGAACGGAATAGCAAAAGTTAGTTGGAAGAAAAATCTGTTAACCGAGAGAGGAAGGAGGATTAAGCTTGGAGTCAATCTCCAAGAAAAACATATGACTAAGAGGATTTGGAGAATCCTAACTAAAAAACAATCTATGTAGATCAAATGGATCCACTTTTATATATTAAAAGGTGAGAGTCTTTGGGCTCTAAGAATCAAAGATAGTTACTCTTTTTTCTTCAACCAAATTCTTAGAAAGAGGGAAGAGGTTTAGTAGTACATAACTTGTTAGATTGGGACAGGGGAAAGAATTTCCTTATGGTGTGACAACTAGATAGGGCAAGGAGCTTTAATTCATAATCATTTGGCAAGATCTTTACTGGAGAGGTTCCCTAAGAATACTAAGCTCCATGAAATTATTAAAAACGAAAATTGGATGCTATCTTCAGATGAGATGAGACTCTTGCTCATTCCACAATTTAGAAGCCTCAGGGAGAGAGATATTTACTTATGGAATGGGATTCCTGTTTCAAAAATTACTATAAAGGAAGCTAAAAATTTTAGGGATGGGGCTGCTAATAGATTAGGACGGTACCCCCTGATCTAGAGCAAGGTTTTTAGACCTAATGCCAGCTTTCTTCTCTATCTAGCTATGTTGAACAGGCTCAACACTTTAGATAGGCTAAAATTCCTATCTTCCTATAAGATATGTATTCTTTGCAACCTAAAGGATGAAACTAGAGACCACCTCTTCTTTGCGTGTGTCTTATTTAAAGAGGTTTAGGCTAAAATCTCTAGTCTATGTGCCTTTAGGTTTAACTATTACAGACTCTCAGATATCCTACTGGAGATACCTCATCTGAATATTTCTAAATATGATAGGGCTATTATAATGGTCTCGGGAGCTACATATTTTCAAGTAGTTTGGAATGAAAGGGATAGCAGAAGGTTTAAAGACAAAGTAAATTCTCTACTATCTCTTATAGAACTCATTATTGCTAGCATAAGGGAACAATTAATTATAAATCAGTTGAACCTGCACTGTAGCAGAGGAATGGCTCTCATATGGAGAATATAGTCCTCGCTGACTATTCTTAATTCATGCTACTCAACAAATGTTTCATACAATCTGGGTTATAGTTCAAAACAGAACAGAAAAGAAATGATTTCTCATGCATAAAAATTCCTAGAATCTGGCAGATTATTCATTCACCTACTAACAGAAAACTACTGAAGTATCGATAAATCTGGACTCTCCTATTGTAAAGGAAAGGGCTTTCTCAGATCTACCTCTTCCTTGGTCGCGTCATGCTTGAAGGATCACCGCTGTCCCTCCAGATCTCTGTCATCAACTTGTAGTTGGTTATTCTGTGGAGATTCATAGATATAAAGAATGGAATCACACTGAGCTGAATACATTTACCTGAGTCGAGATCTCCCTCACTGTTTCGTCTCCAAAGAGATGAGCCCCCAGAGAGTCTCCTCCCTCCTCCGAAAATAAGGCAAGGTCTGAATAGTTGAAACACAAAATAGTCATGTCCTAATCGCTCAAGTCTTCTGAAGTTGAGTTTGCTACCTAAGTTGAGTTCTTACTTGTTTAAAGAACTGAGTAAGAGAAACTCCGTGGAGCCATCGCTAGCCTTTTCATCAAATTGTTGACTCTCATCCTCACAAATTGAGTAATAGCTGAAGATTCGAGAAAGTCATAGGTAGTTATACCCTAAATATTAAACTACTTTGCCCTTTAACATTATTTCTGACATTTTGCTTAACCTAGATGTATTCAATGTATCAAATGGGTCTATCTCACATGGGAGAGACCCTCTCCTACTGTAATCTTTTCTATTCTTTAATGAATTTTTAAATTCTCAAATAAAATGTTGAATGTAATCCGTAATCGTTACATTTTATGTTTTTAGTAGCTTCTAATGATCGTAAATCATTATGAACAACATAACTTAGGTTAGATAACCTGAACATGTGAGGTTACTGCCTATATTGCTCGCTTTCCACTTCGTAATGCAGCTCCCAAATTGAATCTAGAGATCGTATCCTAGGTTATTTGGTAGTTAGATTTAATTAATGATCGTATCTTTATTAAACACAAACTAAGAGAAAATCGGGATTAGTAGAGCATTCTATTAGTCTCAGATCAATAATTTGAAGAGAGTTGTAAAGACATTAGGATGATGGAATATGCTTGATCATGTTTAGGTCGAGATTGACCCTAGAACCGGACCTTACCCATATTCGACACTTTAATCATTTTCGATTGCTTGTTTTAATTTGTTTTCAATAGTTTGCTTTGATTTTATTTCCTAAACTAATTAAAATCCCCAAACCCCCTTTTTTATATTTTCCTTGCATCAATTAATTTTGTTACAAAAATTAATCGAACATTCCCTGTGGATTTGATCCTGACTCACCATAACTACAAATTTTAGTGTGCAAAGTCAGGTAAATTTTGCAATGCACTCGACACGCGCTGCATCAATTTTGGTGCCGTTGCTGGAGAGTGTGGCAGTTTAATTTGCATATTTTATTTTAGTTGGCGTTTTTTGATATTTGTTTATATTTGTTTCTTTTTGATTATTTGTTAACTTTTAAAAGTTTGTGAGTGTTGGTGTATGGTAGTTACGAGATCTCCTTGTAGAGAAATTAAGCAACTTGATCTAGAGATTGAGAGAACATTACGGAGGTTGCGTAAGAAAGCAAAGTCAGCTTTAGTAGAAGAATCAAAATCGGAATCTGAAGAGACGATGGCAAATCTGAGAACTTTGAGAGAGTTAGTTGTACAGGATTTAACTTAAAGACCATTATGCATAACATTTTTTAATTTTGCTAAACATGTTACCTTTGAGTTAAAATATGGACTAATACATTTATTACCTAACTTTCATGGTCTTGCAAGTGAGGATGCACATAAGCATCTTAAGGAGCTCGATGTAGTTTGTTTAAGTATGAAGCCTCACGGAGTTACTGACGAGCAAATCATGTTAAGAGGTTTCCCATTCTCACTTAAGTATGAAGCAAAGGATTGGCTATTTGATCTACTAGCTGGGAGCATAAATACGTGGCTAGAGATGAAGAGATTATTCTAGGAGAAATATTTTCCGACCTCGAAGATAGCAAATATTCAAAAGGAGATATATGGCATTAAGCAACATAACGATGGTCTCTTTATGAGTACTAGGGGTGGTTTAAGAAATTAAGTGCTGGTTATCTGCACCACTACATACTGGAGCAACTTCTCATCCAATATTTCTATGAAGGACTGCTATCGATGGAGAGGAGTTTGATTGATGCAGCAAGTGGTGGAGCACTATGCGAGAAGACTCCCCTCGAAGCCAGGATCCTACTTGAGCGGATAGCCGCTAACACATAATAATTCGACACTCGCAATGATGTTCAACGAGTAAACGAGGTTAGTACTTCATTTATCGATTATTGTTTAGATGAACTAAAACCTTTTGTGAGACAGATTGTAGTTGCACAAGCACAAGTGAAAGTATGCGGAATATGTTCAAACACAAGCTATCCAACTAATAAGTGTCTGACATTACAAAAAGGAAGTATGGAGTACATGAATGCTACAGGTGGGAACTTCCCGAACCAATATAACCCGTATTCACAGGTATATGACTCAGGTTGGAGGGATCATCCCAACTTGACTTACGGAGGGAATAGACAACATAACTACTTCCAGAATTGGCCGCAAGGAGCACAAGAATTTCAACCAAGGCAACAAGGAGCATAGGGAGCCTCTTCTTCCAGTTCAGGTACATCTTTAGAAGAACTTCTTAAGAATCTTGCTACTAGCAATCTACAATTTCAACAAGATATGCAGTAATTATAACAAAGTATACAGCAGCAGCAGTTGCAACAAGGTTTACGACAAATCCAAAAAGCAATCCAATAGAACATGGAAAACCAAATAGGTCAGATGGCAGTGAGGATAAACCATATCAAATCACAAATTGGAGGAAAGTTGCCATCCTAACCCGAGGTGAACCCTAAAAATGTCAGTGCCAGAACCCTAAGGAGTGGAAAGGAGATTGAGGGGTCCCAAGAGGACTCCTTTGAGGATTGTTACTGAGGAAGAGATTGAGAAGGAATTGGAAAAGGAAGAAAATTTGTCATTGAGTATAAAGGTAAATTTCAAAAGTCCCAATATTATTAAGACTAATCCTCCACCTTTTTTAAGCAAATTGACAAAACCAAACAATCAGGAGAAGGACAAAGAGATATTGGAGACTTTCCGAAAAGTGGAAGTAACCACTGCTCGAGGCCATCAAGCAAGTACCAAGGTACGTCAAATTCCTGAAAAAACTATGTACACATAATAGGGAACTAAGGGGTGATGAAAAAGTAATGATGGGTGAGAATATGTCTGTAATATTTAGAAAGAAGATGCCTCCAAAATGTCAGGATCCAGGTATGTTTACCATTCCTTACAAAATTGGGAATACTGTGATCAATAGAGCTATATTGGATTTGGGTGCTTCTATTAATGTGATGTCTCGTTTGATTTATGCTTTTTAAAATTTGGGTCCTTTGAAAGAAATGAGTGTGATAATACAATTGGTTGACCGCACTAATGCTTATCCTGATGGTATGATTGAGGATGTTTTGGGGCAGGTGAATGAGTTAGTATTTTCTGCATATTTCTATGTTGTGGATATAAATGATGACAATTCTTGTAATTTGAAACCTATCTTATCGGGGAGACCTTTTCTTATTATGGCTCAAACTAAGATAGATGTTTGTGAGGGAATCCTCACGATGAAATTTGATGGGGAATTGATTCATTTCAATATTTTTGATGCCATGAAACATTCTTCTGATGATCATTGTGTTTTTTTATTTATGTGATTGATCCTTTGGTACAGGAAATGTTTCCTTTGGTACAGGAAATGTTTAAATTAAGTTGTAAGGGTCATTTGGAAAAGGTTTTGATTGAGGATATGGAAGTAGAAGGCAATATTAATGTTGAGATGGGAGAAGAGCTTATGGAAATGGGGACCAGTTTGGAATCATTGAAAACTCTCTACGAAGGTATGATTTGGCTTCTATAAAACTATCTAAATCTTACCAGAAGTTATTACCTTCTGATGTGCAAGCACCAGAATTGGAATTGAAACCACTACACACCTGAAGTATGGCTATTTGGGAGATAAACAAACTCTACCAGTCATCATGTTGGTGGAGTTGACTTCGAATCAAGAGGAGAGGCTGGTTTAAATGTTGAGAGAGCATAAGAAGGCCATCGGGTGGACTATTGCGGATATCCAAGGGATAAGCCCATCTATTTGCATGCACCACATTTTGTTGGAGTAAGATGCAAAATCCACAAGGCAAGTTCAGCTTAGGCTGAATCCTCCAATGATGGAAGTTGTGAAGAAGGAGGTGTTGAAGCTTCTCTATGCTGGGTTGATTTACCCAATCTCCAACAGTAAGTAGGTAAGTCCTATTTAGGTGGTTCCAAAATAAGTCTGGAATCACTGTTGTGACAAACCAGGAAGGTAAGTTGGTTCCCATAAGAGTGCAAACCGGGTGGCGAGTATGTATTGATTATAGGAAGTTAAATTTTGTAACCCGTAAAGACCACTTTCCCCTTCCCTTTATTGATCAGATGCTTGAGAGATTGGCTGGTTATGATTATTATTGCTTTCTAGATGGTTTTTCAAGTTATCTTCAGATTCCAATCGCACCGGAAGATCATGACAAAACCACATTCACGTGCCTATTTGGTATGTTCGCTTATTGAAGGATGCCATTTGAATTATGTTATCCACCTGCCACATTCCAAAGATGTATGGTAAGCATTTTTTCTGAATATGTTGAGAAGATTATTGAGGTATTCATGGATGATTTTGGTGTATATGGATCTTCTTTTGAAAAATGTCTTGAGATTCTTTCCATTATCTTAGAACGATGCATATAAACTAACCTTGTGTTGAATTAGGAAAAATGTCATTTTATAGTAGATCAAGGTATAGTTTTAGGCCATGCTATATTTGCTAGGGGTATTGAAGTAGATAAATCTAAAGTTGATCTTATTTCTTCTTTACATTACCTCTCTACTATGAGGGAAGTACGTTCTTTTCTTATGCATGCAGGTTTTTATCCAAGGTTATTAAGGACTTTTCAAAAATAGTCGTACCACTATATAAGCTTCTACAACAAGATATCTTCTTTGAGTTCGACGAGAAGTGCATGGTAGCATTCAAGAAACTTAAGGAGCTTTTAACATCCCCACCGGTGATTCAGCCACCAGATTGGAACCTCCCCTTTGAGATCATGTGTAATGTAAGCGATCATGCAATGGGGGCAGTTCTAAGACAAAGAGTAGGAAAATCTTTGTACGCCATCTACTATGCTTCCAAGACTCTAAACCCAGCACAATTAAATTATTCAACTACTAAAAAAGAACTCTTATCCGTGGTTTTTGTTTTGGAAAGTTCAATCATATTTGTTTGGTGCTAAAGTGATTGTTTATTCTGATCATACAACTTTACGATACTTACTCACGAAGAAGGAAGCAAAACTAAGGCTGATCAGATGGATTTTCCTCCTTCAACAATTTGACCTAGAGATCAGAGATAAGAAGGGGGCAGAAAACATGGTGACAGACCATCTCAGCCAATTGATTAAGGAAGAAGATGATATCACTCTGCGAGAAACCTTTCCGGATGAGCAATTATTTTTTACCGATGCGACACCACCAAGGTATACCGATATTGTCAAATTTTTAGTTACTAACGAATTACCTGTTGGTTTGTCAAAGGCTCAGAGGGATAAGCTATGGAGTGAAGCAAAATATTACATATAGGATGACCTGTATCTTTGGAGGCACTGCGCAGATGAAGTTATTAGGAGGTGTGTATCGAAAAATGAAACATCATCAATCTTAGTTGTCTGCCATTTGTACGCATGCGGAGGACATTTTGGAGTAAAAAGAACGTCTTGTAAAGTTCTAGAGAGTGGCTTCTACTGGCCAACATTATTCAAAGATGCATATACCTTCTGTAAATCCTGTGATAGATACCAACGGTCAGGTAACTTGTCCTATAATGATCAACTGCCACAAACTCCTTTGCTTTTCTGTGAAATTTTTGACGTTTGGGGCATTGATTTTATGGGACCTTTCCCTCTGTCTTTTGGCTTTATTTATAAATTACTTGCAGTAGATTTTGTTTCTAAATGGGTAGAAGTCAAAGCCACTAGGATTAATGATGCAAAGGTTGTTACAGATTTTGTTAAGGCTAAGATTATTTCTATGTTCAAGATATCAAAAGCAATTGTTAGTAATAAAAGAACCCACTTTTGCAACAGGGTGATAGAAGCGATGTTTAGAAAATATCACATTACGCATAAAGTTTTCATTACTTACCATCCCCAAACCAACGGGCAAGCTGGAGTCTCAAATTCAGAAATCAAGTTAATCCTGGAGAAAATAGTACAGCCTAATAGGAAGGAATGGAGCGTAAGACTGGAAGACGCATTATGGGCCTTAGGAGACCCTTTCCATATGAAAAAGTCATGTGAGTTAGGATCAGGTAGGTATGAAGGTTTCAGATGACGGATTGCCTCAGGAAATTGAATCCATTCATTATGATTGATAAGACTAGCCACCTTAGATTTGTGATCTCGCTCTGGAAAACTAGAAATAGCAATGAGGTTTGAGGAAAGAGGACCAGAGCCAGTCCAATTATCATGTCATAGGAAAGCAGTCTGATCATTTCAAATTTTACAGAAAACATTATTTGCAACTTCTTCCCTTTTCCTTAAAATCTGATTAAGGAACCAAGAATAGGATGACTTTATAGATAGGTGTTAGACCCTTAAACTTTGGAGCACTTCTCAGCGACCTTCATGACATGCCTTAGGAGGAAGGTTAGCTGGATTACACGAATGAGGGAGGCATACGAAAACACTAATGCAAACTTGGGCGAGTGGGATCGGACTTGGTACGAATTTTGGTAGAGTCTCGAACGTTGTGGAGATTGACTCGACCTAGGCTAAGGACTTGGCCCATGCTCCGATGAATGGACCACAACTAGTGGACTTTTTGTGGGAAGCATTGGATCAAGCCAGTGTGTTATATGGGCTTTGGCAAGATCACACTGCATCATCAGCGGATAGAGATCGTGGGAAGATTTTAGATGATGTGGCGACAACTAGGAGTTAAAGTTATAGTAGGACTCAACATTTAAAGATAGTGGAGATCTTTGAGGATAAGGGTGCTAGTTTCCTATTTGAATGTAAACTCTATCTTTCTATTATCATGTAGATTCTATCTTATCAGTTAGAGTCCTATTTGGATGGGGGTGTCATCCAATTAGTCCACGTGATGCAATATGATAGAGATAGACGTGATCTTAGCACGATCTTAGGCAGTTCAATTTAAGTGAGATTTTAAATATAACTTGGTTTCTAAATTAGAGTGCCTATATATAGCTCATTCGAGCTTTACTTTCCTCATTCATTCAGAGAGAGCATTCCCTGTATTCTTTTGAGGGAAAGTATATAAAGGTTGGTTTTATCGTATCTCTCTTGTTTCCTTATTGCCTTTTATTTCTTATTGCTTTAGTAGCATTGTTTCTTTGAGTGTGCAAGGTAAACACTTCGAGGGTTTGAAGGCTGAAGTCTTGCTTAAGCGGACTTAAGTGAGACTGCCGTGAAAAGGATGTTGGCGATCAACTTCAGTGAAAGTTCGAGTCCCAAGGTGACCTTTGTATCAACTGGTATCAGAGCCTAATTTCAGGATGGTAGTAGGCAACTTAACAAAACAAGTGACTAGGGTGGAAGCACTCATTGGGCCAATTCCTTAACGGGGGAAAGAGGTCACATCTCACAATACTCGATTCGAGATGTTGGAGGTGCGAATCCAACAGTTGCAAAAAAAAATGGTGGATTTGTTGAAGGCACAAAAGGAGCCCCAGTTCGAGATCCCTATGTTGAGGCGTGCCGTTGCAATGCTAGATATCGATTGGGTTAAAAGCTCCACACCACAACTTTCATTTGTGAAGGTACGTGAACCCATGGTGTTCAAAGGTGTGCGGGACACTAAGGTGTTGGAAAATTTCTTGTGGGATATAGAGCAGTACTTTGTGGCTGCTAGGGTATCCGATACTAAGAAGGTTAATGCGACGACCATGTACTTGGATGGGGATGCCAAGCTCTGGTGGAGGACAAGGACCTTTGCGGAGATCAGTGCGGGTAGAACTCATGTGAAAATGTGGGTACAGATAAAGAAGGAGCTCGAGGATCAGTTCCTTTCCATGAATACTTCTTAACTCGCTAGAGATGCCTTGAAGAAGCTCAAGCAGGATGGATCGGTAAGAGACTATGTCAAATCATTTAGTTCTATAATGCTAAATATTGAGAATATGTCAGACGAGGACAAGGTCTTTAATTTTCTATCCGGGTTATAACCATGGGCTCAAATGGAGTTATAGAGGCAAAACGTGAGGATGTGATTGGTGCAATCACAGCCGCTGATGCCTTGGTGGATTTTCAAATGGCGAAAGAATCTAAGACGAGCTCCTCAAATTCTTCCAAGGGCAAAGGCCACGCCCAACAGAAGAAGACTGAGGGAAGAAGAAGAAAGACTCCAAAATGGGGAATTTCAAGGGCAAAGGCAAGCAGAATGGTAGCTCTAAGAATGGAGAGATGTCCTCAAAGAATGGCAAGGTTGCTTGTTACTTGTACGGTGGTCCACACTTTGCCAGAAAGTGCCCAAGAAATGAGAAGTTGAATGCCCTAATTGAAGAAGAAGACGGTGAATCTTTGGAAGATGTGGCACTAAATCCGATCACTTTGCTTAATACGGTTAGTAGCGAGTCGGTTCCCTTTGATATACTAATGTACGTGGGTGTACAGGTTGGGGAGAAAGATGTGACCACAATGGTAGATACGGGTATGACCCACAGTTTCCTAGTAAAAAAAATGGTTCAGAAGTTAGGTATAAGGATGTCCAAGACCCCAATGAAGATTAAAACCCCTGCGGGGAAGGCACAAGTAGTTGCGGGAATTGCTTACAATGTTCCAGTCAGCATTAGAAGTTGGCGTGCCAAGGTGAACTTCATTATCATATCATTGGAGGATTTCGAGATGATATTGGGGGTTGATTTCCTCAAAGCAACAAAGGTGATGATGTATCCAAGTTTGGGAGGTATGATGTTAATGAACGATCAAAATTTCTTCTACGTGAATTGTTATAGGTTAGGTAGTGGAGCGACGGATGCTACAACTTTGATAGGACATAGTTCGACCATGAGCATCGAGAAAGGGTTGAAGAAAGGCATAGAGACCTATCTCACTGCCATGTGGGAAATCAACGATGACAACATGGTGGAAGTCCCTGATGTGGTTGCAAGTTTTTGAGGGAGTTTCGGGAGGTGATGCTGAAAGAGTTGCCAAAAACTCTTCCCCATCATTGTAAGGTAGATCACAAGATCGAGTTGGTTCCTAGAGCGACCCCACTTGCACGTGCCCTATATAGAATGTCCTCGATGAAATTGGTGAAACTTCAGAAACAACTTGGTAAGTTGTTGGAAGTAGGGTTCATCCAACCATCCAAAGCCCCATACGACGCCCCAGTATTGTTTCAGAAGAAGCAAGACGATACACTTCGGATGTGTGTAGACTATCGAGCGTTAAACAAGGTAACGATCAAAAACAAAAAACAAGGTAACGATCAAAAACAAGTATTCGATACCCTTGATTCAGGATTTGATGGATAGGTTGTCAAGGGCTGAGGTGTTCACTAAGTTAGATGTTCGGAGTGGGTATTGACATATGTGGATAATTGAGAGTGATGAGCAAAAGACAATAAGCGTAACTCGGTATGGATCCTACGAATTTTTTAGTTATGTCGTTTGGATTAACTAATGCCCCTACTACATTTTGCAACCTTATGAATGATATACTGTACGACTTCTTGGATGAGTTTGTTGTGGTCTACTTAGACGACATTGTGGTGTATAACACTAACATGGCAGAACATGTGGAACACTTGAGGCGGGTGTTCGAAAGACTAAGGTAGCACAAGCTCTACGTGAAGATGCAGAAGTGCGAGTTTGCCTAGTTGGAAATCAGATTCTTGGGTTACGTGGTGAGCAAAGGTCAGGTCAGGATGGATCCGAGAAAGATGAAAGCGATAGTTAAGTGGCAGGCTCCTGATAAGATTCTGCAAGTGTACGGGTTTAGTTGTAGCAATCAAGTGTCGATCCACAAGGACTAGGTCAAAGTACTAAATTTATACCTTCTAAATTTTCTAAGAGAAAACAATATGAAAGTTCATTTGTTAAAGAAATATCTATACGCGATTAACAGAATTTGACCTAATATTCTAGGAATTCATCTCAACAAAGAAATCATGTCATCCTTATGAAATAAAATATTGATCTAAGTACATTAACCCACTCTTATCAATTAATTCTTTCGAAGTAATTAACGTGTTGATTCCAATTTTTAAACTAGTTTCCCATACCAAAAATCGAATCCAACCCAATAAACACAATGGTAAATCTCAAGTACTCTTAATGAAGAATTCTATTTCTAGATATTCTTTCAATTAAGTCTAATCTAGCAACTCAGACATTAAACATCACTTTTTAGTACTTAGATTGACATCTATCGATATTCAAATAGAAACCTTAGATTAGAAAGATCAAATCATTATTAGACAAAATTACTTTACTAAATTCAAGTCAACATTGAATTTAGAAGTAAAGGCATAAGGTTTAATACATAAATCCCAAGTTGAAACAAACATCCTAGAATAAGAAAATTTACAGAGTCATGGCTGAATTCAACCTAAAAGTAAGAATTATAAACATAAACATCCAAGACAAATAACAAGTAAAAGAGGAAGAGAAAGAACTCCAGTTGATTTTTAAATCTTGATTTCTCAATCTTCAAGTCTCCTCTTACGATTTTTTTCTCTATTATTTTTCAGTCTCTTTTCTTGTCATTTTTCAGAACTCCCTCCCGAATCTACTCTATTCTCCCCCTTATATTTTCCTCTAGTTAACTGCCTTTTAACTGTCAACGTCGTCGCACACGGTCCGTGTGCACATATACGGTCAGCCCGTGTATCTTTTAGGTCCGGCTTCCGATTTCGCTTCGTCGCACACGATCCGTGTTGGGACTGTGTGCCTTTCGAGTCTGGCTTGCGCTTTTGGTTGCTGGAAGGCACGGTCTGTGTTTATTCACACAGTCAGACCATGTAAACCTCTAATCTTCAATTTCCTCCCGAAACATCTGCAAACACCAAAAACAAAGCAGCAGTACTAAATCCACAAAGACTAAAGGCAATTTAACATTATTCAATACAAAAATAATGACAAAATAGAGCTAAAACATATCAAGAATATCAACCTATCAAACTCCCCTATGCTAGACTTTTGCTTGTCCTCAAGCAAATTAAAATTAAATGCAAATTAAAGGGAAAATAAGCTCAAATGTCATAAAGTTAAGATCATAAAATCAAGCAAAATAATTTGTTGCATTACATCTTAATCAAATACTCGCTCCAAGTAATAGTTCATCACTCACTATCTCTACCAAGCTTAGATCAAAGATTCAATAAACCTTAATCACAATAGATATTCATCAACATCTTTGATCGCGGCTCTGTCGTTCGATTTAAGAATTGACCTTGGAAACCAGTCAAAATAAAACATTTCCAAGATTGCAGCAAGCTGAACCTCGGGTCGTCTCTCTCGATGGAATCACTTGGAAATTAAACCAAAGACTAGCCTAAGTTGAATTAAGCGATTAAAGCAATTTAAAAGGGGGGTTTTTGTTGATTGATTAAAATTAAGAAAATAAAAGTATAAAAGAATATTTTTGGATTTTGGGAAATTAATCAATTTAAAATAACTACGATTGAAATCAATTTACTAAAGCTCTCTTGAAAATGCGGCTCGGGTTATCATTGTTCAAAATGATTTTCGGGGTTTGAAATCCACTGAGT
>JAOTBA010000009.1:320555-343193 GCA_025629845.1 Erythroxylum squamatum | reverse complement strand
TAAAGAAATTCCATATCAATTAATATAAAAACAATGACAAAATAGATCTAGAATATAACAAAAACAACAACTTATCAAACTCCCCTATGCTAAACGCTTGCTTGTCCTCAAGCAAATTCAACTAAAAACACAAAAGCAAGAAAAGGAAATAGAACACCAATTCAAACAAAACAAAATGCAGCATGTGACTGAATCAATTACTAACTCCAAGGAATGGTTCACCACTCACGATCTTTACTAAGTTTAGCTCAAAGAGTTAGTTAACATTATGAAATAATCAAAAATTAGGAACAACCCCTCTACTGTCCCCTCTATCTCAAAGGAGTGCTTGGTTACCAATGCATTAAACAATTCGGTGATTCCCCAGTAACACACGCCTCAAAAGGGTACCTCGATAGGTATTTCCCCAGTAGCATGCATCTCAATGGGGTAGTACAAACCAATAAAGCCCTCGATTGTTCGAGTTATGAAACGGCCCAATACGGGACTTAACTCTCCCAATTACTAGCTACTCCATACGTAAGCCACTTAAGGAGCACAAACGTCGTGTCATTCATGCCAACTAGAATTGGTAAACCAAAGGTGTGTGATTGTGCAGAAATTTAAAATGGCCCAAAACAGGGATATTCCTTCCAATACTAGCAACTCCATACATTCAAGAACTTAAGGGAAGATGGTGTCTTTCCACCAACTTCAGCTAATATTGGTGTTCACACAGGTCGTATTATTATTTTTATTATTATTATTTATTTTGTTTTTTTAATTTTTAAAAGTTCTGAACATATTGAAAAACAAGGCAAGCAAGCAATTCTCCAGTAACAGAATAGAAACAGCAACGGGGTCACCCAGCAAATAGATTAAATTAGTATCAATTTAAAAACTCATGTATCTCGGAGCTAAACCTAGTTATGAACGGGCGTCCACCATTTCCCAAGGAGTTCACAATTGACACAAAGAAAACAAAACAAAATGCAAACAACAATTCCAAACAAAATAAAGGTAGAGATGTAAGATGTAATAAAAACAACAAAAGAACAAAGAACATCAGAATTAAAGAACGAACTAACTTAAAAAAACTCCCCTATGCTAGAACAGAACATTGACCTTAATGAAAAGCAATCATGGAGAAGCAGGAGGAGGATTACCTGGAGAAGTAAATGATTGACGCCACAAGTTGAATGCAGTTGTCATTTCCTGAATGGCAGTACTTTGAGTTTCAACTAATCTCTGCAAGTTAGTCTGATTAGTATGAAGAGTCGAAAGAGTATCCCCGAAATGATGAAGATAATGGCTGTGATCCGTAAATAGAGCACGTAGAGCCGCCTGTTCATTTTGGATAGAAGTGAGTATTTGGTAAAGAGCGCGAAGTTCAAAAACGGATGGTTCGGGCTAGGAAGAAGTCGAAGGCATGGAAGTTGGTTGAGGTGGCGGAGGGGGATAAGAATCTAAAGGTTCTGGAGTGGTGTGATCAACTAAAGGCATCCACCCAATGTTGGAGGGATCACGAAGAGTTGTACGGGAAGGACAAGGCAAACGGAAAAGAACATGATTAGGGTAAACCCAACAACGATGTCCCTGTACTGACCGACACATATGCATGACCTCTAAAGTGGGGTAATCAAGGCGCTCGGAGCCCTGAACAAGAAAAACAGAATTGGCAAGGGGATCAAAGCTAAAAGTTAAAGCAATTGGTGTAATTAAACCCCGATAGAAATCTCACCGGTAGTTTAAAGTGCGACACGTAAAAATTAGGATGCCAAGAAAGAACCGACATCAACAGGTTCACCAATATGCATAGCATATAAGAAGTACAATTCAGGGGATCGAACTACATTCGTACTATCGCCTCTAGCAAAAATCCCACTAGACAGAATGCGATGAGCATAACGAAAACAGGGATTTTTAATACTGGTGGCCTTAGAAGAGCTTGGGTTATAACGTAGGCCATCAACTATTCAATACCAAAATTCACTACGGTTAAAATCAGGAGGTACTCGACAATGATTCATATGTAATCTGGTAGGAAGAGAGTATATGGCATTGAACTCATCTAATGTCAAAGTGTGTCGGTGGCCTAAAAGTTGAAAAGAAATTTTACCTGCTTGATAATCTCGCCCCTTAGTTACTTCAACAGAGATGGTACTAAAAAATTCTAGGGTTAGATTGGAATATGTTGAGCAACGCACATCCAGAAAAGTTCGCAATCCAATAGAGTCAAACAATCTATACACATCATCTAATAATTCTAGGTCATTCAACGTATATTCATCATAATAACGAGTAGCAATTAGAGGCCTAGATTTTAATGAAGCATAACGGGCACATTCATCACTAACCATTAAACCAAAAGGGTTGGAATTACCTAGTGGACGAGATGGCCGAGACGGTGGAGCTTGGGAGGAGCTTGAAGCACCAAGTGTTAACCGACTCCTCTTTGAGCCCATTGACGATTGCGATGAGGAGAGGAAGAAGAAAGGTGGATGAGCATAGGTTAGGGCAGGGGAAATAGATAATAGCAATAGATGATTGGAAGAAAGAAATGAAGATGGGGATGGCAAAGGTTAGGAAAGGAGGGTCGACGAGACAAGAAGTAGGGGAGAGAAATCAGGGAAAGAGGGATTTTTGAAGCGTAATAAGGAACAGAACCGATTCACACGGGTCGTGTAAAATAACACGGTCTGACCGTGTAAACTTCGACGGGAGTAGATGAGGGTTACACGGTCTTACCGTGTAACCTTCGGGTGAAAATGGAGCGCCAGAGTTAATGGACACATGGTCCGTGTAAATTGACACGGGTAGCTCGTGTGAAACTCGGATGTCTTTTTTTTTAATACCAAATTTTGGAAAGACCTACAAACTAAAGAAGAATATACAATGTATATTAACAAAGCTCATGAAATGGTGTGAGCAAACTAGGAGAGTAGATCAGCATTGATGTGGTTCGGAAAGTGCCAATGTTGTGGTGGCACCTAATGGATGACCTGCGAAGTAGGGTTTTAGACGTTGTCCATTAACTTTGAAAGCTCCGAAAACTTCACTCCAAACCTTGACGGTGCCATGGGGAAACACTTGGAGGACTTGGAATGGACCAGACCATCTAGACTTGAGCTTTCCTGGAAACAGACGAAGGCGAGGGTTAAATAGCAAAACAAAATCACCTTCGACAAACCTTTTTTTGGTAATATGTTTGTCATGCCACAGCTTGGTCTTTTCCTTGTAGAGCTAAGAACTCTCATAAGCCTCCAATCTTAAAATGTCCAACTCATTCAATTGCATTGCCCTCTGTTCGCCAGCAGATTTCATGTCAAAGTTGAAAGTTTTGATAGCCCAATAGGCTTTATGTTCTAACTCTACTGGTAAATGACATGCTTTGCCGAACACAAGCCTATAAGGAGTAGTTCCCAACGGTGTTTTAAAAGCCGTACGGTAAGCCCAAAGAGCATCGTCAAGTTTGAAGGACCAATCCTTCCGTGACTTGTCAACCGTTTTTGCCAGAATACTCTTGATCTCGTGATTAGAAACTTCAACCTGCCCGCTTGTTTGAGGATGATAAGCTGTAGCAATCCGATGATAAACTCCATATTTCCGCAAAAGACTTTCGAGAGGCTTATTACAAAAATGAGTACCATTATCACTCAACAAGGCCCTTGGAATTCCGAAACGAGAGAAGATATGTTTCTTTAAGAATTTGATGACAACCTTAGAATCATTTGTGGAAGTCGCAATAGCCTCTACCCATTTCGAAACATAATCCACTGCTACAAGAATATAGAGATTGTTATGGGACTTAGGAAACGGTCCCATAAAGTCAATACCCCAAACATCAAACAATTCAACCTCAAGTATTCCAGTTTGAGGCATTTCAGACCTCCTTGAAATAGTACCCATCCGCTGGCAATTGTCACATGTAGCTACATATTCCCGGACATCACGAAACAAAGTGGGCCAGAAAAATCCTGCTTGAAGAACTTTGGCAGCTGTCTTATCTGGACCAAAATGGCCACCATAAACTGTTGAATGGCAATGGTAAAGAACACTTTGGACCTCGTCCTCAGGCAAACATCGACGAAAAATACCATCTCCACAATATTTGAACAGTAACGGTTCTTCCCACACATAGTATTTAGCGTCAGAAATGAGTTTCTTCTTCTGCTGATAAGTTATCTCTGGTGGAAATAGTCCGCAAACAATGTAATTCACCAGATCTGCATACCATGGTGTTACAAGAGATGATATAGCCAATAAATGTTCTCCCGGAATAGTGTCATCAATCGGACATTCGTCATTCGGAACAGTAATTCTAGACAAATGATCAGCCACCACATTTTCAGCACCAGCTTTATCCTTAATTTCGATGTCAAATTCTTGTAACAATAATACCCAACGGATAAGTCATGGCTTTGAGTCTTTCTTCTTCAACAAATTCCGAATAGCTACATGATCTGTAAAGACAACAACTTTAGAATTAATTATGTAAGACCTAAACTTTTCAAGAGCAAAAATAACAGCTAAAAAATCCTTTTCTGTGGTGGCATAATTGATTTGAGCTTCGTCTAAAGTTCGGCTAGCATAATAGATGGCATAAGGTTTGTTGTCCTGTCTTTGTCCCAAAACAGCTCCCAAAGCATGATCACTAGCATCACACATAACTTCAAATGGAAGATTCCAATTAGGTGCTTGCATAATTGGAGTTGAAATTAAAGCTTCTTTCAACCTGTAAAAAGCACTCAGACAATCCTCATTAAATTCAAAAGGTATATCCTTAACAAGTAAACGTGTTAAAGGTTTTGCAATTTTAGAGAAATCTTTAATGAATCGTCGGTAAAATCCAACATGTCCAAGAAAACTTCTCACGCCTTTGACGGAAGTAGGTGGGGGTAATTTTTCAATTACTTCCACTTTTGCTTTGTCAACTTCAATACCTTTATTGGAAACCAGATGACCGAGTACAATCCCCTCCTGAACCATAAAGTGACACTTTTCCCAATTCAACACTAAATTAGCCTCTTCACATTTAGCCAACACTTTGGATAAATTTTGCAAGCAATCATCAAATGACAAGCCATAAACAGAGAAATCGTCCATGAACACTTCCATTATATTTTCAATGAAATCAGAAAATATGGCCATCATACAACGCTGGAAACTAGCAGGGGCATTATAAAGACCAAAAGGCATTCTCCTATATGCAAAGGTACCATATGGGCAGGTAAAAGTAGTTTTGTCTTGATCTTGTGGGTGAATGGGAATCTGGAAGAAACCCGAATACCCATCAAGATAACAAAAATGAGAGTTCCTGGCAAGTCTTTCTAACATCTGGTCAATGAAGGGAAGGGGAAAATGATCTTTTCTAGTTGCATAATTCAACTTACAGTAATCTATGCACATTCTCCACCCGGTGACAGTCCTAGTTGGAATAAGTTCATTATTTTCATTTGTCACTACTGTCATCCCTCCTTTTTTAGGAACTACATGAACTGGACTAACCCACTTACTATCCGAAATAGGATAAATTATGCCAGCCTTAAGAAATTTCAAAATTTCCTTTTTGACTACTTCTTGCATACTAGGATTTAATCTCCTTTGATGTTCAATGGTGGGCTTATGGTCGTCCTCTGTTAAGATTCTATGGATGCACACAGAAGGATGAATTCCTTTAAGGTCATCTAAAGAATAACCTATGGCCTTTCTATGCTTTCTTAAAACACTAACAAGTTTTTCAGTATCGACAGCATCTAAGTTAGCATTCACAACCACGGGATAAGTAGAATCAGGGTTTAGAAATTCATACCTTAAATTGGAGGGAAGTGGTTTGAGTTCTACCTCAGGTGCTTTCACCTTAGTTTGTTGATCCACTTCTAAAACTTCAAACTACTCTTCTTTAGCTTTGTAGTTTATAGGGAGACTTTCTAAAGCTTTAGCAATCATGGCCACTTCTGGAATCTCATCTCTCGGTGTTCCATTAGTAATTAAACAATGCTCAAGAAAATCATCCGAATGTTGGGTAGACAAATGGGTATTTACAATGGAATCAATGATATCAATTCTAAAACAATCATCAGACAAGCTCGAAAACTTAGTAGCTTTTGAAAGGTTAAACTGAACACAATCCTCACCAATCTCAAAAGATAATTAGCCATTTTTCACATCTATCTGACATCGTACTTTAGCCAAAAATGGCTTCCCAAGAATGATTGGGGTGCAGGTGTCTTCCTCCATTTCTAAAATAACAAAATCAACACGCACATACAAATTACCTACTTTAATAGGCACATCTTCCAATACACGAACAGAATATTTAACAGATCAATCTGCTAATTGCAAAGCAATAGTTGTAGGTGTCAATTCTCCCAGATCAAGCTTCTTACATAAAGAAAGTGGCATTAGGCTCACACTTGATCCTAAATCACATAAAGCATGTTCAATTGTTACTTTACCAATTTGGCAAGGGATTGAAAAACTACCAGGATCTTTGAGTTTCGGAGGAAGGTTGTTTTGAATGGCAGCACTAGATTCAACAGTCAAGGCAACAGTTTCATGCTCTTCTAACTTTCTTTTATTTGACAAAATTTCTTTTAAGAACTTAGCATAAGAAGACATTTGAGAAAGTGCATCGATAAAAGGAATGTTGATGTAAAGCTTTTTAAGAACTTCTAAGAATTTCCCAAATTGAGCATCTAACTTGGCTTTGGCCATCCTTTGAGGAAATGGTATTGGTAGAGTGTAAGGTTTTTAGAAGGGCTTTTGTAGTTCCTTAGAAGGATGATTATCCTCACTCTCCTTTTCCAGCTCAACTTCTGTTTCACTACTAGTCCTGTCCTGAGTTTCAACTATGCTCTCTTTTATAGATTCATTCTTAGGATCATAGGGTCCTACCATTTGCTTTTCACTTCTCAATGTCACAGCTTTACAATGTTCCCTAGGATTGGTTTTAGGTTGACTAGGTAATTTACCTCGTGGTGTGGTTGATGAACGAGCTTGATTTGCTATTTAGTTCTCAAGCAACTTGTTATGAGCAACCAATAACTCTACCTTAGAGGTTAATTGCTTGATGGTTTCATCTTGTTGTCTTTGGGCTAGTAACATAGATTCCTTCATACTTTCCAGGTTTGATTTTGGAGGTCCTGATGGAATGGAAGGTCTTTGAAAACCAGGAGGTGGCCTAATGTTTGGCTGAAATGGGGGGTTTTGGTTATTCCTCCAGGAGAAATTTGGATTGTTTCGCCAACCTGGATTGTAAGTGTTTGAGTGTGGGTCAAATTGAGGTCTTTGGTTAATATTGTTAATGGCGTGAACTTGATCGCTACCCTGATCTTGGGCAAAAGGACTACCAATTTGACAATTAATAGACACATGATCAACAGAACCACAAATTTCACATGTAGAAGTAGCACTACTAGCATTCACAGATTAACATTCAAGCGATCTAACCTGTGAGTCATGGCATCAACTTTAGCAAAGAGCATAATAAGTGCATCAACATCATACTTACTTGGAGTACGTTTTGCTGCTCCTCGCTCACTAGACCATTAGTAGTGATTGAGAGCCATCTCTTCAATGAGATTGTATGCATCAACATAAGTTTTATTCAAAATTGCTCCACCAGTTGCAGCATCGATTAAGGTCCTCATTGACTAGAGTAATCCATTGTAGAAATTATGAAGGACCATCCAAGATGGTAAGCCATGGTGTGGACACAACCAAAGTAAATCTTTATAACGCTCCCACACTTCATATAGTGACTCATCATCTTTCTGTTTGAATGTTGAGATTTGATTCTTGAGATTCGCCATTTTTCTTGGAGGAAAATACTTGGCTAAAAATGTCCTGGAGAGTTGATCCCATGTAGTAATAGATCCAGTTAGAAGTGAATGAAGCCATGCTCTTGCCTTATCCCTCAAAGAGAATGGAAAAAGGCAGAGACGGATTGTATCTGGGGTGACTCCATTCATTTTCAGAGTATCACAAACTTCAAGGAATATCGTTAAGTGCATATTCGTATCCTCGACAGGTGACCCTTCAAACTGCGACTGCTGAACCATATAAATAAGAGCTGGTTTGAACTCAAAATTATTCGCTTCCATAGTTGGATTCTGAATCCTCGGAGTGTTTTCTTGAACTCCTGGCTCTGCATAATAACGGAGCTGTGGTCCTACTTCTTCTGCCATTGTATTGCTACTGCTGATAGGGGTCACCTTCTTCTTATCTACAAACCTCTGTTTCTTTCTCCTGCGGTATGTTCTTTCGATCTCAGGATCAAATGGGGTTGTGAAAGTAAATTGCATATAAATCTCTGTCCACCACTGCACGAGAAACACAATCGAGAGTGAACAAATTTATATACAAAGTAAATACAAATAAACTTATAACTAAAATGGAATCACGTAAAGCTTAGTCAACTTTGTTTAGAAAAATTCAATATTTGACAAAAGTCCCAGGCAACGGCGCCAAAAAAACTTGATAGGCTCCGTAAGTGTACAAGTTTAGTTGCAGCAATCAAGTGTCAATTCATAAGGACTAAGTCAAAGTACTAAATTTATACCTTCTAAATTTGCTAAGCAATCAAATATGAAAATTCAGTTGTTAAAGAAGCATCAATGCACGATTAACAGAATTTGAGCTAATATTCTAGGAATTCATCTCGACAAAGAAATCATGTAGTCCTTATGAAATAAAATAATGATCCAAGTACATTAACCCACTTTTATCAATTAATTCTTTCGAAGTAATTAACATGTTGATTCCAATTTTTAAACTAGTTTCCTAGATCAAAAATCAAATCCAACCCAATGAACACAGTGGTTAATATCAAGTACTCCTAATGAAGAATTCTATTTCTAGATATTCTTTCAATTAAGTCTAATCTAGCAATTCAGACATTAAACATCACTTTTCAGTACTTAGTTTGACATCTATCAATATTCAAATGGAAACCTTAGATTAGAAAGATCTAATCAATATTAGACAAAATTACTTTACTAAAATCAAGTCAACATTGAATTTAGAAGTAAAGGCATAAGGTTTAATATATAAATCTCAAGTTGAAACAAACATCCTAGAATAAGAAAATTTATAGAGTCATGACTGAATTCAACCTAAAAGTAAGAATTATTAACATGAACATCCAAGACAAATAACAAGTAAAAGAGTAAGAGAAAGAACTCCAGTTGATTTTTAAATATTGATTTCTCAATCTTCAAGTCTCCTCTTACGATTTTTTTCTCTATTCTTTTTTTGTCTCTTTTCTTGTCTTTTTTCAGAACTCCCTCCTGAATCTCCTCTCTTCTCCCCCTTATATTTCCTCCAGTTAACTGCCTTTTAACCGTCAACGTCGTTGCACACAGTCAATGTGCACATACACAGCCAGCCCGTGCATCTTTCGGGTTTGGCTTTCGATTTCGCTTCATCACACACGTTCCGTGTTGGTTTACATAGTCAGATCGTATGCCTTTCGAGTCTAGCTTGTGCTTTTAGTTGCTGGAAGACACGGCCAGTGTCTATTCACACGGTCAGACCATGTAAACCTCTGATCTTCAATTTCCTCCCGAAACATCTACAAACACCGAAAACAAAGCAGCAGTACCAAATCCAAAAAAACTAAAGGCAATTTAACATCATTCAATACAAAAATAATGACAAAATAGAGCTAAAATATATCAAGAATATCAACCTATCAGTTCCCATGACAATACGAGAATTGCAAAGTTTTCTCGGCCTAGCGAACTACTATTGGCAGTTCATTATGGGATACTCTATGAAAGCGGCGCCATTGACGGACTTGCTGAGGAAGAAGCAAGTGTGGTGTTGGTCGAGTGCATGTAGGAAGGCATTCGAGAAACTTAAAGCCACTAGCTCAACCGAACCTGGGTTGAAGCTGCTTGTGTTCGATCTTCCATTTGAGGTACATACTGATGCTTCGGACAAAGCCATTGGTAGAGTCCTTGTATAGGAGGGTCATCTGGTAGCATTTGAGAGCCGAAAGCTTAATGGTGCGGAGCAGCATTACTCAACGCACGAGAAAGAGATGCTTGCGGTGGTGCATTGCCTTAAGACATGACGAGTATATTTGCTAAGAATCAGGTTCGTTGTCCAAATGGATAAAGTTGCTAACACGTTTTTCAGGACCCAAAAGAAGTTGTCAGCAAAACAAGCCTGATGGTAGGAGTTTTTTGCTGAGTTTGACTTTGTGTGGGAGTATAAAATGGGGAGGCACAACAACGTGAAAGATGCCTTGAGTAGGAAGGAGGTATTTGCGGCCCTTTATTCGATTGCGAGAGTGGAGTCCAACCTGTTGGTACAAATTAAGGCGGCAGCTCCATTAGGCACCATGTACTGTAAGTTGGTTTCTCAAGTCAAGGAAGGTATTGTACGCAGTTTTTGGCTTGACGATGATAGGCTTTTGATGACTAAGAGTAGTCAAGTATATGTGCCAAGCTTTGGTGGATTGTGGAAACAGTTATTAAAGGATATGCATGACCTGTAGTGGGCTAATCACCCAGGAGTCCAACGGATGCTAGTGCTCCTATCTTGTTCCTATTTTTGGCCGAAGATGGGGAATGACGTAGATTGTTATGTCAAGACGTGCCTTGTTTGTCAGTTGGATAAGTCGGAGGGAAAGAAGGAAGCTGGTTTGCTACAGCCCTTATCCATCCCCGAGAGACCGTAGATGTCAGTTTCAATGGATTTCATTAGTAGATTTCCAAAGGTGGACAACATGACATCAATCATGATGGTGGTTGACAAATTCTCCAAGTATGCGATCTTCGTACTAACTCCTGTAAGTTGTCCCTCGGATGTTACGGCTGAGTTGTTCTACAAGAACGTGGTCAAGAATTTTGGAGTTCCAACGGATATTGTGAGCAATCGAGACACTAGATTTACAGGCTGATTCTAGACATCCCTTTTTAATACGATGGGTTGCTATTTGAAGTTTTCAACGACAAATCACCCACAAATAGATAGCCAAACAAAAAGAATCAACAGTTTGTTGGAAGAGTAACTACGGCATTATGTAAGTGCAAGTCAACGTAATTAGTTGAGTTTACTTGATACCGCACAATTTTGCTATAACTTGCATAGATCTTCGGCTATAGAGAAAAGTCCCTTTGAGATTATGTTGGGACAACAACCTCTCACACAACTAAAGATTGCTCAACAAAGGATAGGTGGCAAATGTCCTGCGGCGCATAAGTTTGCGATGGAGAAGCAAGAATTATTGGATGAGACAAGGGACAGTCTTCGAAAAGCTTCTCGACTGATGAAGAAACAAGCGAATCTTCGGAGGAGATCGTTAGAATTTGACGTGGGAGATAAAGTTTTGTTGAGACTGACCCCACAAATTTGGAAGAAGATCTCGAATAAGCAATTTCATAGGGGTTTGGTGCCGAAGTACGATGGACCGTTTGAAGTGCTACACAAAGTGGGGAACATGACATACAGATTGAAATTGCCTGACCGGTTAAAGATACACTCTCCTTTTCATATTAGTTTTCTCAAGTCTTACTATGAGGATGCATCAGATCCGAATAGGAGTCAAATGAAATGAGCTCCACCAGTTATAAGGAAACGGTTCGAGGAGCAAGTAGAGAAGATCGTAGATCATCGAACAATGGGTCAACATAAAAAGAACCGATGGACCGAGTTTTTGATTCAGTAGAAAGGTAAACCTATCGCGGAAGCTACATTGAAGAAAGATACGACTTTATGGCAATTCGAGGATCAGGTAAACGCCTACCTTCAGACTAATTGGAAGAGGGTGTCGAATCCATCTGGTGGGGGTGGTTTGTTAGACCCTTAAACTTCAGAGCACTTCTTAGCGACCTTTACGATGTGCCTTAGGAGGAAGGTTAGCTGAATTACAAGCATGAGGGAGGCATGCAAAAACACTAAGGCAAACATGGGTGAGTGGGATCGGACTTGGTGAGAATTTTGGTAGAGTCTCGGATCTTGTGGAGATTAACTCAACCCAGGCTAAGGACTTGGCCTATGCTCGGATGAATGGACCACGACTAGCGGACTTATTGTGGGAAACATTGGATCAGGCCAGTGTGTTATGTGGGCTTCGGCAAAATCATACTGCATCACCAGCAGATAGAGATCGTGGGGAGATCTTGGATGATGTGGCGACAACTAGGAGTTAGAGTTGCAGTAGGACTCAACATTTGAAGATAGAGGAGATCTTTGAGAATAAGGATGCTAGTTTGCTATTTGAATGTAAACTTTATCTTTCTGTTATCTTATATATTCTATCTTATTAGTTAGAGTCTTATTTGGATAAGGGTGTATCCAATTGGTCCATGTGATAAAATTTGATAGAGATAGACTTGATCTTAGCACGATCTTAGGCAGTTCAGTTTAAGTATGATTCTGAATGTAACTTGACTTTCAAGTTAGAGTACTTATATATAGCTCATTCGAGCTTTGCTCTCCTCATTCAGAGAGAGCATTCTTTGTATTCTTTTGAGAGAAAGTATATAAAGGTTGATTTTACCATATCTCTCTTGTTTCCTTGTTGCCTTTGTTTTCTTGTTGTTTTAGTACCATCGTTTTTTCGAGTGTGCGAGGTAAACATTTCGAGGGTCGTTGAAGGTTGAAGTCTTGCTTAAGGGACTTAAGTGAGACTATCGAGTAAAGGGTTTAGGCAATCAACTTCGATAAAAGTTCGAATCCCAAGGTGACCTTTGTATCAATAGGGGTCATATGTTGTTTTCTTTCAAAAAGTAACTATGAAGCCATTTCATCCATAATGATTGCTTATCTTAGATCATTCTCCCGAGAAACAAAACTTACATATAGTAGAACACATCCTTTCAAAAGTTTCCATATCTCTATTTATCAGATATTATTTGTAACATTAGAATGCTTTTTCTTTAGTGTATTCTTAGTGTCATATATATAGGATTCAGATCTCTTCTTGATGGGTTTGATCATCGATAGGCTAAGATTACATACAATTACATTACAGGTGGGTTTTGTTTATTTAACGAAAGTGTTGGCGTCGTATCCTCTACACAGGAAAATCAAAATTAATAAGATTTGTGACAGTATTTTTCAGTTCATCTGAGAGATGATATTGCAAAGTGGGAGTGGTGTGGTTGGGGCTTGTGGGCGTCTCATGAGAGTGAGTCCTATCATATCATGCCTGCCTTCTAACACCAAAACCAGCACCGACCAGCTTCGTCTTCAACTTGATCAACTTCACGCTGAAGCTGAGACCACCAGAGAACAAGGTGACTGCTTTCAAATCATTTTTGCAGTTTCTTCACACCCATTTGCCCTTTTCAAGTTCCTTTGTTACTTAGCCAATACATTCATTGATTGGGTTCACCTCATACAAGTTATTAATTTTACCGTTTCCAGTTCACATCTTCCCCATTCACTCTTTTAGTCTTCTTCTCACTCCAATTCTGACACTCCAAAGCGAATTCCAATAAATATAATGCTTGTTGCTTCTGAATGTTTGGTTAGACTTGCATTCTATCACACAATAATAATAATAATAATAATAATAATAATAATAATAATAATCTTTGAACGTTGAAGTCCTTATTGTTGTCAATTCAGCAAATAGTGGAAGATTACGACTTATGAGATTGTCAGAGGCTGCAGAGAAGCTTAAACGCCAGGCTGCAATTAGTGTTAATTCTGGGAAGGAGACTGAAGCAAGGGACCTACTTTTTCAGAAGAAGAAGGTTATGCAAGCCATGGAAAGGTCTAAGAGTCGTATTGCATTGCTTGATGAACTATCCATGAAACTAAATGAGGTATTTGACCTGCTAAGATTTTGTTTGGAACCATAAAATTATGGCCACTTTAGCTGACCCGTTTTATGGCATTCATTTGGATAAAGTTAGGATGATAAGGTTTATACGATCTTCAACTTATCTTTACTAGTGTCTGCATCCTATTGGACATTTTCTGCTATCTCTGTAGTTATTTTGTGATTGGTCTGTATTTTTGCTAATTGATGTTCTTTGTTAAGAGAACCTGACTTAAACGAGGAAATGTTGCTTTCAGGCAATATCTATGAAAGAAAGTCAACTGATTGGAAACGTTGCTTCTGATCTTGAAGTTGATGGAGAAAGTACACCTGGTCCAGTTCGGATAATTTCTCCTAAGCAAGGAGTTAAAGAGGATATACATGAAGAGCAAGACTTAAGTTCTTTTAAAGGCCAAGAGGTAAACATTTCTGTCGATGGTGAAGCAAGTCCACCATGCAATCAGGAGGTAAAACCTATAACTCGTGGAACTTACAGTGAAGATAGCATGGTAAAAGGTTTAAACGGGACATCATCTTATGAGGACTTTTTGGAGCACCTGGATCTACAGCTAAGCAGAATTGAGGCTGAGCTTGTAACCATTTTGAATGTGTCCTCCTTGGTGCTGAGTGACAATGAGAAGCATATAAATTTTAACGTACAGCAAACAATAGAGCTCCTGGAAAGTATCTGTGGCATTAGACTGAGGTAAGTGGATACCTTAACTTTTACAGTTTATGAAAAATTTTACCTGAAGTCTGAGGGAAGTTACTAACTAAGCTGCAAGTACCTTTGTAGATGCTGTGATAGAGGTAACAGCAGTTCTGTAAGTTTTCTTGGTTATTTGGTGGACTACTGGATCATATATTATGCGAGAAAGAACTTAAATGAAAGCTACTCTGAAGTGTAAAATAAGATTTATAGGCCCTATATTCATAGTCCTCATTATCATATGCTAGACATTTATGCTTAAAGATACCTTAGCATCTTGCACCACAATTTTATCCATCAACCTTGTGGAAGCTAAAAGCTTTCATATATATGCGAAGCAACAACTCTATATGGAATTGAGAATTTCATTTATGAATTCCTAATCTTCCTAGTTGAGTTTAGGCTTGCTTGTTTTTCATGCCTTGGCATGAAATATCCAGCTCATTTGAACATCAATCAAAAATATATTTTAAACATGAGACACCAATTACTTGAACTAGAAAGACTTGAGAATTGTTGACATCATAACTTCTTAAGCTTTTGGAATGACCATGGTGCAAACTGTAAATGATAATATCCATTATCCCTTCTCTGTGTCATCTTAGGGTTGCAAGTTTCATGGAGAGGAAGGAGAAAATTATATGAAGCTTAATCTTCTCAGTCTGTTTTTCCTGCAAGGTGCGCAATGGAGCTTAATCTTTTTATATTTGTAGTATACTTAACTGACGCTATTAACCTTTTTGTAGTATTTTATTTATAAGTAATACTTCGAATTATAATGAAAAGGATTGCAGTCAAAAGAAAGTTAACTATGACATCTTTTTCCTATTCTTTGTCATTCTCAGAAGTTTCCCAGAATAGTAATAACAACTTGTTCTTCCCACTATGCTGATTGTATCTAATTATCTAGTTTGAATTTGACACTACATTTTTCAATTGAGCCCTTAAAGTGCTAACATATTTTTATTGCCCTTTAGTATTTCTCCCTATCAGCACTTGGTCATCACACTTGCTTGCTGCCATCTGAGGTAGATTGGTTACAAAATTCAGCCTTTTAGACCGAAGCATAACAATAATTTATTAATATTATTATGTAATAAGAAAAATTTTAAAAAAGACACTGTATTATCTTATTAAACTAATTAATATATTCTTAAATATTAATAAAGTATGAGAAATTAATCTATTATTAAATATTAATATTTTTTTAAAAATTAAAATAATCATTACCAAAACCTCAAAAGGAGAATAAGTACATCAGTTCATCAAAATCAGGCTATAAGTCCTACATATAATTTTGCTTTCAAAACCAAAATGGATAGTGGAGGCAACAGATGAATAACATGGTCAAACTAACTTAATCCTCTCATTAGGCTGTTAATGCAAGTTCCCTTCAATTAACTCACATTCCATTTATTTGTCATTTGCACACGTAGTTGTTTGCTCATACCTTTTTCGTGAACAACTTTTCTAATCTAACTTCACATATTGGCTTTTTGGTTAGTGGATATCTTGAGGAGTTTGTGTTAGACCCCTATTACCAAGGTTTATTCTAGAAGGGGGAAGGAAAGGGTAACCGAGTAAGGTACCACTTTCTGTTATAGTCAGGTATTACGTGCATGTGAGAGGGGAGAGAATAGGTGAGTTGGTTGCATGGCTGACGTAAGGAGTCGGTTAGTATAAATAATGTAATGATTGGGAGGAATAGGTAGGCAAATACTAAGCATATACTGTGAGCCTTAGGCTGGAGAGAGCATCACTCTCGAAGTTGGCTGCATACTATTTGTAACTTGACAGAATTTGTCATTACACATTAATAAAATTCTGAAAGGAAACTCTCAGCTAATTGAGAGTTCTATCGCTGGTATCAGAGCATAGATCCTAACAATGGCTAATAAGAAGGGGGATAATCGAATGGATGGGATTAAGAAGGAAATAGAGAACTTACGGGAAGATTTCCAGAAGCATTTTGAGCTCTTGAGGGAAGAATGAAGACTCGAGAAGGAAACGTTGCAACAAAGTTGGGAGCAATCCCAGCTTGAGGTGAAGGAGTTGCGTGAGATGATGAAGCAATTTGTGAGCTACAAAGAAGCCATGAAGAGTGGGGAGAATTCGGGCAACATGAGCAAGGAGGCGGAACCACGTGTGGACAAGGGAAAAGGGCCGATGGAACAGGGCTGGAATACTGGGCCAGCCGCAGGGGTCGAACAAGCAAAAGGATTCCGGCGTTACCCTCCCGAGGTCATCGGTCGGAATGTTTCTTCCCGGGAGTATGGATGGCATAATGCGGCTTTCCAGGACCAGTCGCTTGGGTGGGCGCAGCAAGGGCGAGACCGAAGGGGACCATCGGAGGGAGGAGAGCTGGAACGTGAGCCACCGAGGGAAGGATGGAGGGACGGGTCCGACGATCAGCCTCCTGGGTTCGCACGACCAGGGGAACCTCGGCGTGACTGTCGCACGAGGAGGGTGGAGATGCCGGTGTTCGATGGAGAAGATCCCGATTGGTGGATTTATCGGGTAGAGCGTTTCTTCTCAGTGGGACGCTTCAACGAGAGGGAGAAAATGGAGCTGGTATCGATGAGCATGGAGAGGAAGGCCTTGTCGTGGTTTAGGTGGGTGGAAGGCCGACGTCCGATCAGATCGTGGGACGAATGTAAGGGCCTTCTGGTGGAAAAATTCCGACCCATTCAGGAGGGCTCTCTGTGTCAACGACTGTTGGCCATCCAACAGTCGGGCTCCGTGGACGACTATATTTGCCGATTTGAAGAGCTAGCTGCTCCCTTACCTGGCTTGCCCGATGAAGTGCTGGAGAGTACGTTCTTGAATGGACTGTCGAAGGAGATCAGAGTGGAGCTTCTAATAGCTAATCCCAGAAGTTTGGGTCGAATGATGTCGTTGGCTCAACAGATTGAAGAAAAAAATAAAATACTGGGGCAAAACAAAGTCATGGGGGGTAATAGGACAATCGGCTATGGTGGGCACAAGGGGTGGGAAACAGCTGGAGAGCAGGAGAAAGGTGGGGCTAAAGCAGGCTGGGCCACTGTCACAGACAAAGGAGAGGCAAATTTTAAGCGTTTAACCTTTAATGAGCTACAGGAGAAGAAGAGACGGGGGCTGTGTTTCAAATGCGACGAAAAATACACCCTCGGCCATCAGTGTAAAATGATAAACCTGAATGTCATTACAGTCCTTGATGAAGAAAAAGAACAGGAGGCGGAGTTGGAAAGAAATGAAGTGGAAGCAAGCTAGACTTTTCGGCTTTCACCTTGAGGACAAGGTGAAACTGATGGGGGGAGTATTGTTAGACCCAGGACACTTAGAATAATATTTACAGATATAGTAAATATATAAATATATATATATATGAGGAGCTAACCGAATTCTGTTACTCCTAACAGAATTCTTAGTATAAATAAGTAGTAGATGGGAAGAGCGAGATATTGAATATACTGTGGAGTGTGAATGAGCCTAAGGCTGGAGGTTTCTGGTCCTCGAAACCAGATTATAGTTTGTATTCGCTTACGGAAATCTATAACAAATACATATTTTCCTTATTTGTTTCCTGGATTCTAACAGTATTGTCCCCCAGCAACGTGTGGAATTGTAAGATTTTTCGGTGGAGACTGCTTGATTTTCTTTTGTCTCTTGTATGTGGAAAAAATGGAGGCATATGGAGGCTGCTGCAACGTGTGAGTGGAGAGTATTTTGCCAGCGCCTCTTCCCTTTATTCACGCCACCAGCTATTCCTATAATAACGCCACCAGCTGCTTGATTTCTTCTCTATGCTGTTGCTTATTCCTTTCTCTTTTTGTCTATTATTTTGACTAAACTCCAACCCTCATTCACGCCTAAGCCTCCCTTTTTTTTAGCTTTCCTGCTGCAACTATCTTCTTTTGTCTTTTATGTATCGGAAGTCTATCATCTCATGCTCTCTTTTATTTACCGCCAACTGCTGCTTTCTACATGATTTTAGGAGAGTTTTTGCCATCATTCACGTATAGCTCTTTCTATTTTTTCTTCACTTCTGCGCAGCTGCTTTCTTTTCTTACTTTAGGCTTTTAAATGTTCCAATTTTAATATGTGCCTAGAATTAAAACAAATAACTTTTAATTAGTGCAATTTAAACATAAATGGACAAGAGTTTAATAAATTATGTATCTAAAATTAATATAAAAATGTCCATTAACAATTACCATTTCCTATTCTGATTCATGCAAAGTCTTTCTAACATAAATTTGCTTGTCCTGCTTTGATGATCACAGGATAGTTTCTTTGCTAGTTTCGCTCTTGGGTTGGCTAATCACAAATGGACTGGACTTGCATCGTATCCAATTGACACAGTCCGCAGAAGAATGATGATGACATCTGGTGAAGCAGTCAAGTACAAGGGATAGATGCCTTCTCTCAAATCCTCAAGAACGAGGGCGCCAGGTCCCTTTTTAAGGGTGCTGGTGCCAACATTCTACGTGCAGTTGCAGGTGCTGGTGTGCTTGCGGGATATGACAAGCTTCAGGTGATTGTCTTGGGGAAGAAGTATGGTTCTGGAGGTGCCTAATTTAGGCTCTAGCTACTTACCACCTCATACACTATTAGGTTCTGCCTCAAAAGAAAATTTCGTTTCTCGCTGGATCCTCCAAGTAAATCCAAGTTTTGAGTAGAAAGTTAATTTAAAGATGACTGTTACTAGTCCGGGGGACCAAGTTTGGAGATGTTATCTTCTGAAAATGCTTTTTTGTTTTATTGCTTCAGGATTTCTCGATTCAATTATTTGCATTATCTTAATTTCTCCTTTTGAAAAATTCTCATAGAATGGTAGTGATTTTCAATTTTTATATATTTTAAATTAATAATTTGATATTTCACATGAGTATATGATCGATTATGATCATATCATCCTTGCTCTTGTGTAATTTGAACCCTTTGTACCCTTGTATATCTGCATTCAATTGTGTGATTTTAACCTTTGCTTTCCAAATATCAAAAAGGCCTCACAGAACCAAATCAGATATTTAAGCTCTGTTATGGTATCAGATGACATTCTTACAGACCAGACCCTTCTTGGTATTTAGCCACCTTAGAGCCTAAGTTTCCCGAAGCTGAATTGGGCTGGACCGTCACTTTTGTATTGCTTTATTATTCAAATGGATTGGTATTGTTCTAAGTAATTTAAAGCTATGTTTCATTGGAAGTTTTATAATGGAATAAAATAAAATGTAATATTATTTTATTGTTTAGAACGAAGTTTTATAATAGAATAAAATGAGATGGGATGAAAGAGGAGAATTTCATATCATATTTTATTTTATCCTCAACCGCTATAAAAAGAGAGAACTTCAATTTGGTGACTGGCCGCCCCTATTCAAAGAACAATCTTTCATCATATCAAACATAACTTGCAAATAGTCATCTTCATATATCAACAAATTCGTTCCCAGGGAATGGTAGCATTTACTGCTCTTATACAATCATAAACTTGTCAAAGTGAATACCATTCTTTTTAAAGAAAAACAACTTAGTTTGCGACAATGATCGGAATTTCGTACCGTACCGGCCGGTACCGGCCGGAACGTTCCGTTCCGGCTTAAATCCGGTACCGGTACGGGGACAAAGATACCGGGAAAAAAATCCGGCCGGTACCACAGATACCGGAAAATACCGGGTATTTCCGTAAAATTAAAAAAATTTGGGGACTAATTTGCAAATAACGAAAAAAAACCCTAAAAACTACCCGCCGCCACCCCCCGACCTTCGACCCACATCTCCTCTCTTCTCTGTCGGCCGTCCGTCGCCCTCCGTCCGTCTGTCTCGTCCCTCCGCCGTCTGAATCTTGCCGGTTGTCCCTCTCACGCCGCGTTGCCGCCCCTCCCTGGTCTGGATCTGGACTCTGGTCTCTCTTCTCTGTCGCCCGTCCGTCGCCCTTCGTCCGTCTGTCCCTCCGCCGTCTGAATCTCGCCGGTTGTCCCTCTCATGCCGCGTTGCCGCCCTCCCTGGTCTGGATCTGGACTTTGGTAGTTAAGTGACGTAACTCCAACGGTGGCAATGGATAGTCGAGATTGAAAAAAGAGAGAGGAGAATAAGATGAACTGTTGAGGCAAAATAATTGAGCGAGGGTTAATAGGATTGTGTAGTTACGGAGAGAGATAGAGATAGTATAGAGAAAACAAAGATGAGAGAAGATAGAAGATAGAGATGGGAGAAAACTGAAAAGTCAGAAAACAAAAGAGATAAGATCATAAGACTTTTTGTATTCTGATTATTTGAAATTGCAATAATTGAAAATATTAATTTATTATAATTTATAACTGGACGGTACAGTAGCGTAAAAATCGCTTAGGTTCACCAAAATGTTGCTTAAGTCAAACAATCATTAATATGAAATGAGACGAGGGTAAGTGAAAAAGAAAGACCTTGTTGAAAATGACATATCGTTAGAAACTAAGGAAAAACAAAGAACTTTATGCAACTCCAATTTTCTTTCTTTTTTAACCATATTTTTCTAATGAATTGGATTGAAAATTAAATTTGAAATTGGAATTGAAATTGAAATTTTGAATTGGATTGGAAATTAAATTTGGAATTGAAATTTTGAATTGGATTGAAAATTAAATTTGGAATTAGAAATGGAATTGAAATTTTGAATTGGATTGGAAATTAAATTTGGAATTAGAATTGGAATTGGATTGTAAATTAAATTTGGGATTGGAATTGGATTTTGGCATTTTGCATTTTGGAATTAGAATTGAATTTTTGAATTGGATTGGAAATTAAATTTAGAATTGGAATTGGATTGTGGAATTGAATTGTAAATTAAATTTGGGATTGAGATTGGAATTGGATTTTGGCATTTTGCATTTTGGAATTGGAAATTGGAAGATAATTAGAAATTAAATTTGATATGGTGATTTATTGATTATTGAATGGTAGAAATTAGCTTGTGATTTATTATTGTATTAATGTTAAATTGTTGAATTATTGATGAATGAAATTGAATTTGGAATTGAGCAATTGAATTTGAGAATTGAGATTGAGTTTGATAATTTGAAATGTTGAATTGTACATGTATTTTACTTTAAATACTTTGTATTATTGTAATATTTTATTGTAATATTTTAAATACTTTGTAATATTTAAATGCTTTGTATTATTCTTAATTTTATAATTGTATGATGATTATTGTCTTTGTTTATATTAATTGTGGTTATTATCTATATGTAAAATATTTAAAAATTATTACTATTTCAAATTAATTATCATTATTATTTATTATTAAGATTGTTGAAAGCATGGTTGATGTAAACAGTAAACTAGTAAAGTATATAGTACAATTGTAAAATATCAATATGGACTATTTTGCAATTTTTAAAAATTTTAGGGACTATTTTATAAATTTTAAAAATTCTCCGAAACGGTACCCGGTACCGACCGGTACCGGTATCATTCTGTTCCAGAGCTCAATCAGGTACCGACCCTGGTACGGTATTCATAACATTGGTCGCGAGACCTCGCAGTCGCGAGATTATTCCAAAATGGACCGTCTCGCGATCGCGAGCTCTCGCGATTGCGAGACTTCACCAATTGAGCCTGTATCGCGATCGCAAGATCTCGCGATCGCGAGACAGTCCATATTGGAGCAGTCTCGCGAGTGCGATGACTCGCATTCGCAACCTCCCCTTCTTCGTCTTCTTCCGTTTATTATTTAATGAATTTATTTTCCATAAGCTTGTTTGCTTTTATTTATTTATATTAATAATATGTTATGAATAATAATAAACATTTTTAATAATAATGGTAATGATAATAAAAATAACAGTAATAATAATAATACTATTTAATATTATTAAGGAATTTAATAATAATAATAATAATAATAATAAATTTTATAAATAGTGTGCAATAAATTTAATAACAATATAGAACAGTAATTATAATAATAGAAATAAACTTAATTAGTAAATTTACGAATAATAATAATTAATTAATACACTTTATAATAATAACGAATTTCATAATGTTATGAATAATAATAAACATTTTTAATAATAATATTAAAAACTCAAATACGGTAAAATCCGCCTAAATCAATAACAATAATAATTCCAATAATAATATTAATAATAATTAAATTAATAATGCTATTATCATCATTTATATTCTTATTAATGATGATAAT